>JAEQBH010007783.1:0-125000 GCA_016808115.1 Tetrastigma voinierianum | reverse complement strand
AATAATAATAATAATAATATAATAATAATATAATAATAATAATAATAATAATAATATAATAATAATAATAATACTAATAATAATACTAATAATAATAATACTAATAATAATACTAATAATAATAATACTAATAATAATAATACTAATAATAATACTAATAATAATACTAATAATAATACTACTAATAATAATAATAATAATAATAATAATAATAATAATAATAATAATAATAATAATAATAATAATAATAATAATAATAATAATAATAATATTCATGTATTACTAATAAATAAATACTAAATAAGCAAAATACTAATAATAATAATAATAATAATAATAATAATAATAATAATAATAATAATAATAATAATAATAATAATAATAATAATAATAATAATAATAATAATAATAATAATATAATAATAATAATAATAATAATAATAAATAATAATAATAAATAATAATAATAATAATAATAATAATATAATATAATAATAATAATAATAATAATAATAATAATAATAATAATAATAATAATAATAATAATAATAATAATAATAATAATAATAATAATAATAATAATAATATAATAATAATAATAATAATAATAATAATAATATAATAATAATAATAATAATAATAATAATAATAATAATAATAATAATAATAATAATAATAATAATAATAATAATAATAATAATAATAATAATAATAATAATAATAATAATAATAATAATAATAATAATAATAATAATAATAATAATATAATAATAATAATAATAATAATAATAATAATAATAATAATAATAATAATAATAATAATAATAATAATAATAATAACTAATAATAATAATAATAATAATAATATGTATAATAATAATAATAATAATAATAATAATAATATAATAATAATATATCAATATAATAATAATAATAATAATAATAATAATAATATAATAATAATAATAATAATAATAATAATAATAATAATAATAATAATATATAATAATAATAATAATAATAATAATAATAATAATAATAATAATAATAATAATAATAATAATAATAATAATAATAATAATAATAATAATATAATAATAATAATAATAATAATAATAATAATAATAATAATAATAATAATAATAATAATAATAATAATAATAATAATAATAATAATAATAATAATATAATAATAATAATAATAATAATAATAATAATAATAATAATAATAATAATAATAATAATAATAATAATAATATATAATAATAATAATAATAATAATAATAATATATAATAATAATAATAATAATATATATAATAATAATAATATATGTAATAATAATAATAATAATAATAATAATATAATAATAATAATAATAATAATAATAATAATAATAATAATAATAATAATAATATGTATATAATAAATAATAATAATAATTTAAACACTTTATGTTGACAATCCTTTACAATTTTGGGAAACTAATAAGATTTATGCAAACCTCGAGTTAAAAGATCCGAAAAAGATTATTAGGGTAAAACCTATGAGACATAATGAATTAGATGTGAAAAAATTCGATTCAATTAAAAGAAGCGTGTGATTTAAATTTGATTAGAACTAAAAAACCCACATAACTGATCCGGCCTTTATGGTTAGGAATAGAAATGAGATTAATAGGAATAAAGCCCGCATGGTTGTCAACTATAAACAATTAGCGATAATATTTTTCATATTTGATGACTATTTCCTACCAAATAAAAGCATTGATTCATAAAATAGAAATTGTAATTGGCATTCGAAATTTGATTGTAAATCAGGATTTTATCAGATTAAGATGACTGAGGAATCTAAACCCTTAACTGCATTTAGTACTCCTCAGGGACATTATGAATGGAATGTTCTACCTTTTGGATTAAAAATGCTCTCAGATTTTAAAAGAAAAGATGGACAATATATTTAGAATTATGATTTTATCCATGTTTTATATTGATGATATCTATTCATCTTCAAAAACGAGAACAACATTTAAAACATTTAATACTTTTATAGATTTATGTAAAAACACATGGTATTGGATTATCCAAAAGAAATCTATTGGAGAACAAAAGATTGAATTTTTAGGATTAATGATTGATTTTGATGGGATAGAATTACAGAATCATATTCTAGAAAAGATTAAGGATTTTCCTGAAAAACTTTCAGATAGAAAACAACTTCAGAGATTTTTAGGAATATTAAATTATGCCGAAGGATTCATCAAACCTTCTTTGATTAAGAAAACCATTAGAAAATTTAACAAGTGAAAAGAATAGATTTGTGTTTACTAAATTTCATGAAAGATCGGATTAGATTTATAAAATCACAATGTGATTTGCCAAGTTAAAACTTCCACTTGATAATGATTTAATACTTGAAACCGATTCATCGATAGCACATGGTGCGGTTTCTAAAAGGATTCAAACTATGATGAAGAATTATGCGAGTACCTACTGGAACATTTCTGCATACGGAGAAGAAAGATATCATATAAATGAAAAGAATTTTTAGCTATCAAGGATTAAAGAAATTCTCGTATTTTTTATTACCTAAAAGATTTTTACTTAGAACAGATAACACTCAGGTTAAGGCTTTTATAAAAAATAATTTACCTTCAAAACCTGAATACAAACGATTGATTAGATGGCAAACTTATTGTTCTGAATATATTTTTGATATTGATATAATTCGATCTAACAAAAACGTTGTTGCAGATTTCCTAACCAGAGATGGAGGCAAGATTGATGAAAATTTGTAAACATTAGAAATGTCAAAAATCTTTGATCAACTTATAAGTTAGCGATTGCCTTGATGCGTCTTGTTGAATGGAATCCACTTTAAAAATGTAAAACAAGGCGTAAAAAGATTTATTGCGATTTTGAAAATCGTGTAAAAACATACGCGAAAATGAAAGATTTGCCTCTATACGAAAGGAAGTATCGATTTTCAAAAATAAACATTTCGGAAAATTCGAGCGTGAGCAAAAATTTGAAAAAGGAGAATCCTCATAAACGATTTCATTAAAGTCCTCGAACTTCTAGAGACAAAAACCGATTTTTGAAACTAGTGAATGAATCCACGAAGAGGAACTCATCAAACTACACTCGATATGATGGAAGGTATTCGGATTATCAGATACTAAAAATATGATTGTTGATAAATCGGGAATCCTCACAGAATTTATTTTCTGAGGCGGTCTGAAGAGATTCGTGATTGGTATGATTTTGGTAGCATGCTACTATCATACCACACCCAGTTTTAGGATATTAATTTGCGGGATGGATTAAAGGGAGTAAAAGACAATTTTGAAAACAACTCCCTTATGTCGATTAATGATACTTTAGCACTTGATTTTCGGTGCTAGTCAGTTTGAAAATACTCAAAGATTCACTGTGCGGCACTTTATTCGTATGAGAAAAAGTGACCAGAAAGAATATGATTTCAAACAATAAAGTTTTCAGCCACTTTAATGAAGAAAACATTCATTCTGAGGACTTGGGGCGATTGTAAGTAGCGACAAATGGAGAATCTGTTAAACGGCCATTCGGAAGCTATGGCAAGCCAGACCGATTGGGCTCCGTTATGATTTGATGGGTGCGGGGCCACACGACTCGTGAAGATTTTGTCAAAAAAAAGATAAACATGATTGAGCCGGGAGAATTGTCCTCTTCCCAATATGCATTAGATTATGTCGAAAAAAGATTGATGAAGAGTACCCGTAAAGATTCGACAGGACAAAAATAGTAAAGAAAGAAATGAAATGCATTGAAGCAAATATAATCTGAAACAGTAAAGATTCCGCGAAGAAGATGATTTGCTAAAAGCGATTTCTTTTGAAAGAAGATTCGAGACGAGAAAAAGATGATTAGTCCTGATTGACCCATGGTTTTGATCGCCCTTTGGTTTTGAAAAACCATCAAGCGTAGAAGATTCTTATGATATTTTATGAATGGATTTTGAAGTCGGATGGCTCATAAATATGATTTGGAGGAGAAGAGTAAGGCGGGTCGAATTGGGTTGGAAAAACTTATCTTCTTCTCTCTAAGTAAGATGGTGTAGTCGCTATGTAGTGGAGGAACTACTCTACAAAGATTGTAAGTTTGATTTTCTGTTTCTGTAAATATGTTGAAGCTTGTAATGAAAGGCTAGATTCAATCTAAGCCTCAGTATTATGTTAAAATAAAATCGTGTTTTATTTTGAAAATATTTGTGATTATTGGTCCATTAAATTCGTTAAATTCTTTATTTTATTGCCTTTCATGGGTAGGAAAGAATTAGAAGTGAAGTAGTATAATTTGAAGGTGTCCCCGGTGAAGGTAAGCAAGGCGAAAGGTCCTCTGTAGTCGGTCCCCGAGTGGGATTAACGAATCTTAGACTCTGTGCTTTGAATTATATTCGATTAACGATAAAATAAGGAATGATAATGGAGCGTGAGTGGACCCATAATTGTATTTTCTCAATAATGATTTTATTAAAACATATCTGAAGGCTTGGATATTTCTCATTATGATATACATGCTATGGATTTTGTTAGCACTTTTTATATTCCGATTAATTGTGATAATTATAAAATTATTCAGTTGATTATTAGATTTATGGTATATCGGTGAAACTCAGGTCCTCCTGAACCCACATTAGTGGAGTTTAAACAGGAAACTTCTTGATACAACGCCGCCGTACTATTAAAAATTAGAATTGTGATTAAAAATTAGAATTGTGATTATGATTTGCTGATTTCTTTGTGATTTACTCTTGCATCTTTATGTAATTGTCGAACCGATTATAAAATGCAAAAATGATTTGATGGTGTCGGTTGTAGAAGATTAGTACTAAGAAGGGATTCTTTAAAACACAGTATGCATCTTTTAGAAGAAAACATAAGAGTGAAAGAAAGAAATTTAGAAATGTTTTACAGATGGAATTTGTTAACCCGAGAATGGTTGTACAATAGAGTTTAATAGAATCTGATCAAATACTTTGAGAATACTAACTCAAACTTCATTGGTGCTACTTGAGTATGGAAATCATTTGTCGTGATCATGAAGATGAAGATTGAACCAGAAATAATTCTACCTTATGAAGATTTACCTGACAGTAATAATGAGATTATTAAAAGCTTAAAGATTATACAGAACACTGTAAAATATTATGGATCTATGATTAGGGAAATACAGATTAGTTTAGAGGATTTGAAACGAAAAATGTTAGATTTAGAAGAACCCTATTCTACCTTTAGATGAGAAAGTTTTCCGAAAGACCATGAATAGGATTTTTAAGAAAAATAAGTATCATATTTATAGTCAGAAATTCGGATTCAGTTTATATTATGATTATTGATCTATACCAATTCAGATTTGATAGAGAAAATATAGATTGGACACCCAATATATTTTATTTATACTGTACTGAAATAATTGAAGAAATAGATTATCTAGAGATTAATTACGAAGAAAATGATTATGAACCAATGGATGTAGACAATTACTATTCGAATCGGGGAATCTTGGTTTGAAAGTGTGATTAAATGGATTTAGCATTGTGCTTCGGATAGTGACCTAGAGATTTTAATAAAACCTTTGAAAGATTAAACATCCCCAGTATAATTTAAAAAATGGAAAGAAAAATCCTATGGTGGAGACTACAGGTGTACTTTGTAGTGTGATGTCGGAATCATGTTAACCCAGATTGGTCTGTTGTGCCCAACATGTATTGCACTGGGTGTTGGCGGCTGAAACAATGATTGCAATGTGGATTAAATTAAAGACTGGAAGGTATAAACCCGTTTGGAATATACTTAGATTTGGATTTAATCGGATATCTCTTCTACCTTAGATAGGTGGGAAAGCGTCAGCTTAAATTCTGTATTTAATTATAAATAGGATGTCTCTTGAAGATGGAAAAAGATATATAGGAATGGCAATGATTAAATCTGCTTCTCAGTATTGGCAGAATTTAAGAGCATCAACAAAAGAAGCAGCCTTATTTGGAGATAACATAAATGACATTGTGACCAAAGTCATACATCTATTAAGGATTGAATTCCTCGGAGAGGGATACATTGATAAATTACCGCCAATCTGCGGAAAAATATGTTCATCTTTGTTAAAATTAAATTAAATGATATCATCTTTTAATTAAATACATTTGTGTATTCAGGATGTATTATATCTGGAAAGGTGAGTGATTACCATGTACCTAAACATGTTTACTCAAAGATTCGAGATCCATGGAGGATGCGCACTGTCGTGATTATCCTTTTGTGGTCGACACATTAGGAAGAAGAATTTCATTTTATGAAAGAGCGATTAAGTGAATGGTGTCATCGAGCTTATTTGATTAAGAAAGCCAAAATGATTAGAAAAGAAAATGTTCTCTGTTGTAGAGGAAATAATTTGATTACTGTTATAGGAGATTTGAAAAAACCATACGTTCCTAAAATAAAGAAAAGATTCCCATACAGACCACCAAATAGATTTCCAAATAGAAGACCAAACAGATTCCCAAATAGATTTGGAAGAAGAAGATTTTTTATAAGAAGAAGACCAGGATATTTTAGAAGAAATTGGAACAATAATCCGATTAGAAGAAGAACGATGAGTAGGGAGTAATCCCTGCTGGTGCAAAAGAATGCGTATAAAGATACTGGTAATGAAACATGGGACACTATGCAAATGAATGTCCAAACAAATTTAATAAAAAGAAAATTGAGATTGATAATGATATCGAAAAAAATGAGATTAGTCGAAGATTTTATTCAGGTAAGAAAATTAGAAGAGTTAGATGATTTACAATCAGGAGATTCAGTTTATGAAACAGATTCTGAAACAGATTATGATACTGAAGAACTAGATTATTCTGAAGAAGATGAGTGAGATTATTGATAATCAAGTGATTGAAAACTTAGGAGATTTTTCTCAAGATAATTGTTTGACAATAACCTGCTTAAAAGATTAAAAGCCGATACAAGATAACCTAATACTCGTGATTTAATAGAAAAACTATGGAAAATTCTGATTAAGAAAAATATAATGTATTATGGCTTAAGTCTAAAAGAAAAAGCTTTAAATATTGAGGTAACCTCCAATAAGATTGAAATTTTTGTTAGAAAAAAAAGAGTTAATTCAAAGGATTTCAAAGATTAATGAAAAGATCGTTGTAAGATCGATGATTTATATAGGATCCATACAAAATGATTATAAGGCAAGAACATTTAGTGAATATATCGATACTCCTATAGATTGGCAATTATTTAGATAATAGGATTATATAAACAAAAGTGGAAGCGATTTAGAATTATTAGAGGAAATCTTAAGTACCAAAAATTGATTTTTAATATGCTTACCCAAAATATCTTATAATCTTGAATGTATGGGAAAAAGATTGGATGTAATCCTAAGTTTGATCTCAAAGATTTTAAGAGACAAGATTTCATGAGAGAAGGCACAAACCTACGCATAACCTATAAGATCAAGATATGCTTTATCAAATACCCATCACATCGTAGCATTTTGCCCGTAATAGACTATATAGATTCGCCAATTATTATTTCATGATATCGACGAAGTCTATCCACCGTAAACGCTCAAGACGCTTCAAGATGATTTTTACTTTGACATAGGTGATAAGCCTAAATATTTAGATTCTAGACCATCTATTCTAGTTTAATGCTGCATGTCGATTAATTCATCCATAAGAATAACATTTAAAACACTTGAACCAACAAAAAGATACAAATTATAAGATTAAGGAGAATACTTTGATGGCCATGACTGGTAAAGATTGATATCTTGATTGATACCGAGCCTGGGCCATATATCAAAAAAGCTTAACATTTATGTTAGACTAAACGATTAGTAGATAAACCTATTACTTACATCAACTTTAATGGTGAAAATTTTTGTGTCACAAAAATTTATAACACACTAATTCGATTAAATAATCAAGAGATTAAACTTAATATCGATGGTAGAAGATGAGGAAAAAATATTACCATTAGCATAATGCTGGGGATGACTTTCCTTGAAAATGGAAGCCTGGGCAGACACATCTCGAAATCTACTGATTACAATTAATAAAATTTCGACATACCTAAATGACCGCCCTTTTCTATATACAGGCTGATCAGTTTAACCTATCCTGATTACAAAGCCGAACCTTTTTTAATGCATATATCGATTCGATCGTATTTGTCTTCTAAATCGCTTCCTCGGTAAGAATACCATACCGATGCATCCGCACAGGAAAAGATATTTCAAATCAAAATATTACTCTATAAAGGGTATTAAACACCCCTGAGATTCGATTAGCAAATACATAGTCACCCGTTTTTCTACTTTCATAACACCGGTTGTGATATTTTACTTGGAAATAATTTTCTTTCAACTTTTAAGATTATTATTCAAAATAATATTTCCTATTCTCTTTCGATTAAAAACTCCTCCTTCGCAAACTATCAGATTACTACTCCTCGATTGAAACATGCTTATTCTCGAAAATTTCCAATTCCTTTCATACCTCGCAGCCAGCGTGGTGATTACCCTATTCCACTTCCAGTGCCAAAAACTGATTTTTCAACGCCCTTACTCCGATTAGAATCCAGACTATTGAAAAGCCTTGATTTTTGTTCTCATTATTAGTCACGATTTGGTAAGATTACACTAAGAAGGATTCTTAAAACACAAGATGCATCTTAAGAAAACATAAGATCGGAAAAGAAAGAAATTTAGAAATGTTTCAATCGAATTTATTAACCTAATGGATTTGTACCAAATAAGATTAATGTAATACAATCAAAATACTTTGAGAATACTAACTCAAACTTTAGCTGATTGCTACACTGAGTATGGAAATCATTTAATGAATGATCATGAAGATGAAGATTGAACCAGAAATAATTCTACCTTATGAAGATTTACCTGACAGTAATAATGAGATTATTGCTTAAAGATTATACACAGACCGTGAAAATATTATGGATCTATGATTAGGGAAATACAGATTAGTTTAGAGGATTTGAAACGAAAAATGTTAGATTTAGAAGAACCCTATTCTACCTTTGAACAAGGGAAAGGATTTTCCAAAGAAGACATAGATAGGATTTTTAAGAAAAAATGACAATATTTATAACAAATTTATTCATTTATATTATGATTATCGATTCATACCAATTCGTATTTTTGATAAGAAAAATATAGATTGGACACCCAATATATTTTATTTATACTGTACTGAAATAATTGAAGAAATAGATTATCTAGAAGATTGTTCTGAAGAAAATGATTATGAACCAATGGATGTAGACAATTACTATTCGTGATCGTGAATATCGGTTCAAGGTGACGACAATGGATTTAACGTGATAAGCCGATATGGACTTAGAGATTTTTTAATAAAACCTTTGAAAGATTAAACATCCCAAAATGTAATTTAAAAATGGAAGAAAATCCTATGATTGAGGCTTCTACCCCGACAACTGCAGAATCAGCAATGGATATTCCAGAATCATCCAACAATGCAAGATTTAGACCTAGGTATGCCCCAACACCAACTGCTAGGGGAACAGCCTATGTTCATGAAACTGTAAAACAAGAAAATGATTCACCAATGGATAGATTAAGACCAGAAGGTATAAACCCGTTTGGAATATACTTAGATTTGGATTGTAATCCAGATATCTCTTCTACCTTAGATAGGTGGGAAACATCACTTCGATTAGCTCTAAGTGTAAATAGATGTCCTCGCAAAGATATGCGTGAATTAAGAATGATATTAAATTCGCTCGCATTAATTTAAGAGCATCAACAAAAGAAGTAGCCTTATTTGGAGATAAGATAAATGACAGACATAGACCAAAGTCATACAGATCATATATTAAGGATTAGAATTCTGGGATACATTGATAGAGATTCCAAGAATACGCTGAAAATCATGTTCATGCCTCGTTAAAATAATTAAATGATATTCCATTTTTTAGAAATGGCATTTGTGTATTCCAAAAGATTATTATTACCATATATACAAAGATTGGTAATAAGAGATAATTATGTACCTAAACACGTTTGGCTCTAAAGATTCCAGATCCACGTGGGGATCTCGCACTAATTGTGATTATCCTTTGAATTTACTATACATTGAGGTTAAGAATTTTCATTTTGAAAGAACGACATGAACAGGTGTCATCAAGCTTATTAAGAAAGCGAAATGATTAGAAAAGAAAATGTTCTCTGTTGTAGAGGAAATAATTTGATTACTGTTATAGGAGATTTGAAAAAACCATACGTTCCTAAAATAAAGAAAAGATTCCCATACAGACCACCAAATAGATTTCCAAATAGAAGACCAAATAGATTCCCAAATAGATTTGGAAGAAGAAGATTTTTATAAGGAAGAGAACCAGGATATTTTAGAAGAAATTGGAACAATAATCCCGATTAGAGAAGCGATTTGGAAAGTCAGCGGTGAAAAGAATGGAATCTTCACGCGTGAAGTGGACACTATGCAAATGAATGTCCAAACAAATTAATAAAAGAAAATTGAGATTGATGATGATGCTCCAGAAAAATGATTGAAATTCGAGAAAGATTTATTCGAGGAGTAAGAAAATTAGAAAGAGTTAGATGATTCTGATCGGGAAGTCGGTTTATAAGCAGTCTAGCTTGATTATAATGCGAAGAAATTAGGTGTCCCGAAGAAGATGAGTGAGATTATTGATAATCAGTGATTGAAAACTTAGGAGATTTTCCAGATATTACATTTGACAGTCAGCGTTTTGAAAGATTAAAGGCGATTACGATTATAGCGAATACTCGAGATTTAATAAGCTATGGGAAAAATTCGGATTAAGAAAAATATAATGTATTATGGCTTAAGTCTAAAGAAAAAACTTTAAATATTGAGGTAACCTCCAGTATAGATTGAAATTCCCTTGTTAGAAAAAGGGAGTTAATTCAAGGATTTCAAGATTAATGAAAAGATTGTTGTAAAGATTGGATGGATTTATATAGGATCCATACGAATGATTATATTATATGACTTGTTTAGGGGAGGCATTGATACTCTATGGATTTAGCACTATTAGATAATAGGATTATAAACAAAAGAGGCGATTTTAGGAGTGTCAGAGGAAATCTTAAGTACTAAAAATTGATTTTAATATTTTTAAAAATATCTTATAATCTTGAGATAAAGATTTTGATAGAACTCTAAGTTTGATTCGAGTTTTAAGAAGCAGGAATTTCATGAGAGAAATATCAAAAGCCTCTATAACCTATAAGATTGCATGCTATCATCTGCATCACATTGAGTATTTTGCTGAAGGGTATATAGATTTGCGGCTATTATTTCATGATATTGGGCGAGTCTATCCACCGAAGCGTCTAGTATCGGTTTCGAGATGATTTTTACTTGACATGGGTGATAAGCCTAAATATTTAGATTCTAGACCATCTTGTTCTAGTTTTAATGCTTACAAATGATTTAATTCATCCAAGAATACTTGTTTAAACATGAACCTTAAAAGATTACAAATTATAAGATTAAGGAGAATACTTTGATGGCCATGGCCCGGCAAAGATTGATATCTGATTGATCTTTGGAGCTTCTTCGACTATATATCAAAAAGTTTAACATTTTATGTTAGACTTAAGCGATTTAGATAAACCGATTACTTACATCAACTTGTGAGTGAAAAATTTTTATTGTCACAAGAGTGCGTAACACACTAATTGATTAAATAATCAAAGAGATTAAACTACCATTGATGGTAGAAGATGAGGAAAAAATGATGCACGATTAGCATAATGCTAGGGATGACTTTCCTTGAAAAATGCAAGACCTTGAATTATGCGAAAATCTAATGATTACAATTAATAAAAATTTGATTGTCATACCTAATGACGATCCTTTCTCTATATACATATTGATTGGTTTAACTATCCACGATTACAAAATTTGAACCTTTTTCTAAGCATATGTCGATTCGGATCGAGGCATTTGTCTTTCTAAATGTTGTTTTCTGAATACCATACTTGATTTACACCTGTCTGAGGGACAAGATATTTCAAATCAAAATATTACTCTTACAAAGGGTATTAAACACCCTCGTATTCTGATTAGCAAATACATGCAGGTAATTTTTCTTTCTCACTTTCATAACGGGTTGTGATATTTTAGCAAAATAATTTTCTTGACTTTTTAAGATTATTATTCAAAATAATATTTCCTATTCTCTTCGATTAAAAACTCCTTGCAACCATTGGATTACTACTCCTCGATTGAAACATGCTTATTCTGGCTTCCAATTCTTTCATACCTCGCGGCCGGCGTATGGTGATTACCACTATTCCACTTCGAGTCTGCGGCCCGATTTTACAACGCCCTTACTCCGATTAGAATCCAGGACTATTGAAAGCCTTGATTTTGTTCGAATTAAACAGGACTTGAAACTTACTTTATGTTGACAATCCTTTACAATTTTTAGGAAGCCCAATAAGATTTATGAAACCTCGAGTTAAAGATCGAAAAGATTGTGTTAACAATTAGGTGACCTATGAGACATAATAGATTAGATGTGAAAAATTTCGAATTCAATTAAAGAAGCGTAATGATTTAAATTTGATTAGGCCTTCAAAAAGCCACATAGCGGTCGAGACTTTATGGTTGGAATGAAACAAGTTAATAGGAATAAAGCCATAGTTTGTAACTATAAACAATTAAACGATAATACTATATTTGATGGCTATTTCCTACCAAATAAAGAAACATTGATTCATAAAACTAGAAATTGCAATTGGCATTCAAAATTTGATTGTAAATCGGGATTTTATCAGATTAAGATGACTGAGGAATCTAAACTCTTAACTGCATTTAGTACTCCTCAGGGACATTATGAATGGAATGTTCTACCTTTTGGATTAAAAAATGCTCCTCAGATTTTCCAAAGAAGATGGATGATATATTTAGAATTATGATTTTATCCATGTTGTATTTGATGATATATTAATATCTTAAAAGCGAAGAACGACATTTAAAACATTTAGATACTTTTATAGTTATGTAAAACACATGGTATTGGTTATCGAAGAAATCTATTATTGGAGAACCAGATTGAATTTTAGGATTAATGATTGATTTGATTGGATAAATTCTGAGAATCACTATTCTAGAAAAGATTAAGGATTTTCAGAAAAACTTTGAGATAGAAAACAACCGAGAATTTTTAAGGAATATTAAATTATATAGAAGTTCATAAAAAACATGTGATTTAAGAAAACCATTAAGAAAAATTAACAAGTGAAAAGAAATTAGATTTGTGTTTACTAAAGAACATGAAGATGATTAGATTTATAAA
This sequence comes from Tetrastigma voinierianum, assembly GCA_016808115.1. Taxonomy (NCBI): domain Eukaryota; kingdom Viridiplantae; phylum Streptophyta; class Magnoliopsida; order Vitales; family Vitaceae; genus Tetrastigma; species Tetrastigma voinierianum. The sequence continues at coordinate 111,615 of JAEQBH010007783.1, read as the reverse complement.
ATCCTGATATGTGATTTGCCAAAGTTAAAACTTCCCACTTGATAATGATGATTTAATACTTGAAAGCGGAATTCATCGATAGCACATGAGAACACGAGTTCTAAAGGATTCAAAATAACAATGAAGAATTATGCGGGTATACCTCTGGAACATTTTACTTTTTACGGAAGAAAGATATCATATAAATGAAAAGGAATTTTCAGCGATTATCAAAAGGATTAAAGAAATTCTCATTATTTTTATTACTAAAGATTTTTACTTAGAACAGATAACACTCAGGTTAAGGCTTTTATAAAAAATAATTTACCTTCAAAACCTGAATACAAACGATTGATTAGATGGCAAACTTATTGTTCTGAATATATTTTGAAATGCTGATATAATTGATCCCAACAAAAGCGTTGTTCACGGATTTCCTAACGAGAGATGGAGGAAGCAGATTGATGAAGGCGTAGAAGCTTATCGATGTCAAAATCTTTGATCGACTTATAAGTTTAAGCGATTGCCTTGATGATCTTGTGATCGAATCCACTTTAAAAATGTAAAACAAGGCGTAAAAGGAATTTATTCTTGATTTAATCGTGTAAAAACATGCAACGAAAATGAAAAGATTTTAACCTCTATGCGAAAGGTATCGATTTTTCAAAAATAAACATTTCGAGGAGAATTCGGTGAAGCGAAAGAGAGGGTGAAGGAGAATCCTCATAGAACGATTTCATTCGTCCTCGAACTTCTAGGAATGGCAGGTTTTGAAACTAGTGAGATGAATCCTGAAGAGGAACTCATCAAACTACACTCTGATATGATGGAAAGACGTTATTCGGATTATCAGGTACTAAAATATGATTTGATAAATCGAAGTCTATCTAAATTTATTTTCTACAAGGAGCAGATTCTGAAGAGATTCGTGATTGGTATGATTTTGGTAGCATTGCTACTATCTACCTTACCACACCAGATTTTCCGGATATTCATAATTTACCGGGATGGATTAAAGAGGGAGTAAAAGACAATTTTATTTTGAGTGCTAGTCCGATTTAATCTCAAAGATTCCACATGCGGCACTTTATTCGTATAGAAAAGTGACCCGAAGAATATGATTTCAACAATAAAGATTTCAAACCCTTTAATGAAGAAAACATTCATTCTGAAGGGGACTTGGGCGATTGTCGTAAAGCAGTGAATGGAGAATGCATTGAAGCGACCGTTCAGAGCTATGGCCAAGCGAATGGGTTGGGCTCAGATTATGATTTGATGGGTGCGGGGCCACACTAGCTTCCCGTGAAGATTTTTGTCGAAAAGAATCATTATGATTGACGGAGAATTGTCCTCTTCGATATGCCTTAGATTATGTCGAAAAAAGATTAGGCGATGAAGAGTACGCGAATTCCGTCGCGAGAACGGACGAAAATAGTAAAGAAGAAAGGAGGCGATGGCGTGAAATATAATGCGAGCGATGTAAAGATTCGGAGCAAAGGAAAGATGATTTGATAAAAAGAAAAAGCAGATTTCTTTTGAAAAAAGAAGAGATTCCCAGACAAGAAAAAGATGATTAGTCCACAGATTCAGCCCATGGTTTTGTCCTTGGTTTTGAAAAACCATCGTATCGAATTATACATGATATTTTGTAATCAGATTTTGAAACCAGGATGGCTCTATAAATATGATTTGGAGAAGAGTAAGGCGAGGTCGGGTGGAGTGTCAGAAAAGCTTAAGCCTATACAGTAGGTGTTCGTCGCTATGTAAGATTGTGTGGAAGACACCTCTACGGGTGTAAGTTTGATTTTACATTTACGTAAATATCTTTGAAGCTTATGTGAAAGGCTAGATTCAATCTAAGCCTCAGTATTATGTTAAAATAAAATCGTGTTTTATTTTGAAATATTTGTGGTGTGGTCATTAAAACCGTTAAATTCTTTGTTGTTGCCTACGCCCTAGGTGAAACTTAATTAGAGTATTTGGTGTTGAAGGTGTCCCACGGTGAAGTAGCGAGCGAGTCTGTAGTCGATCCCGAAGTGGGATTAGCAGTCTTGAGGCTTAATCATTTTGAATTATATTCGGTCAAAAATAGTAAAATAAGGAATGATAATGGAAGCGTAGTGGACCCATAATTGTGCTTATTTTCTCTATAACTAAGCCAGTTTTATTAAAACATATCTGAAAACTGAATATTTCTCATTATGATATACACATGCTATAGTTTGTTAGCACTTTTTATATTAGATTAAATTTGATCATTATAAAATTATTCGATTGATTATTAGATTTAATAGTATGTCGAGGAAACTCGAACTCACGAACCCGCATTAGTGGGGTTTATAGGAAACTTCTTGATACTTGCCGTAGTACTATTAAAATTAAATTGTGGATTAAAATTAAATTCATGATTATGATTTCTTGATTCATATGTGATTTACTACGCATCTTTGTAATAATAATAATAATAATAATAATAATGAAGTAGGGATAGATCCCACTAAGGTGAAAGACCTGGTAGTTGCGGTTATACATGATCCCAGTCGGTGAAAGCCCGTAAAAATGAAGAAAGAACAGTGGCATCTATGGTGAGAACTTTGAAAATCGTGGCCCTAAATGCATAAACACATAGGATTTGATTAAAATCAAATGGACATTACAGAGGTATATCCAATGAGTTTTGTTTTGGAAAAAAAGGTCATTGGATGAAACACTAATGACGAGTTTTCACACTTGGCATAAGCATGTGTGAGATAGTTGATGAGGATTTGGGACATGGGGCATGATGAGCCTCATCTTATTTCATGGCATGTAGGATTCCATTTAGAATTGTCATATTCTTCATCGGAATGTTCATGTGTTTATTATTGTGTGAACATGGCTTTGTATGTGCACTTAGGTAGGGAGTAGCCCTTGTAGGAGTTATCATGGGCATTGCTCACACCTTACATTGGGACCCCACCTGGTCGGAGTTATGTACGACGATTAGTATCATGTCAGAGTGTGGTGTGAAGCTTAGGAATTGTGGCTTGAAACGCACTGTGAACCTAGTTTTACATGTAATGTTTGTATATAAGAGGAGTTGTCATTTGGAACTCTTATATGGGGTATTTTGAAATTTATATTTTCTAAAATATATGTGCATGAATGGATCTAGATGAATGGGACCTTGATACAGGTGGTATCGAGTGTGGAGTAACCCGCCGAATTATTCCAGTGTGTTATTTGGTTGTAATTGGACACCGGGTTTAGATTAATCACGACTTGGTATCAGGCTTGGGTATCCATTCACACAGGGCTTAAGGGCGTGGGCTTAAGTGGGTTTGTGGTGCATCGGTCTGGCGTCCACGACTGTATTAGAGCTTGGAGTATCAGAATGCCTAGGGCTTGGTGAACTATGGAGTTGGGACAATACGGTTTATAGTACAAACTTATGTTATGAATGCACAGGGCTCGATGTCGATATCATCATATTAGCTTAGTATCAAAGTATTCGTTGGGCATTCTTGTGAATCGATGTGTGATGATTGTGTTTATAATCTTATTTTACATATTGTGTGGTTATATACATAGTGGATGTATATAAACGAGAACACTAGGGTTAGAGAAAATAACCTTAGGGGTTCGGAAAATAAATGAGCATGATAGTATGAACTGATATTTACTAGTGTTTGGCATTGTACCTTGCATTAATAGATATAAGGAAAAGAAAAGAAATCCATGTTGCTGAAATGACATATGGCGAAGAATTGGGCTTAGAGGTTGAGACCTTGGAAAGGCTGTTTGCATATGACTATCCCAAGGCTTAGGGTGAGTGTTAAATCTGATATGTTGGGATTGTGAGTTAGATATCTTCGGGATCCACACTCACTTGTGGACCTTAGGGTCGTGGACATGTCGAATTTTGATATCATCACTTGGGATATAGATTGGTTGATAAGTCGTCATTGATTACGATCATGGGAGGTTCTTGCATACACGGGCGGTGTTGTCACACCTGATCCCAGCTTTAGGCGGATGAAGGCGAAACTATCTTGGGACTCTTTGCTTGCTTTTGGACATTAGTGGGCCAGTGTCTTGGCCCGAATCAAAATATCATATACAAAGATACAAAGCAAAGCTACCCTTTGTGAGTGGTGTTTGAGTCATCAATACATCTGATCCACAGTCCCATTTACATATATATATATACAAAAAGAGTACATTTACATTTTACATGTCGAGTGCAAAACCTACGTGATGGACTCTGCTTAGTTTGTTAGCCCCATGATATCGCGGAAGATCATGGGCGCCCTTCTTTGTACCTACACGGATTAAAACCCCGTGCTAAGCTTAAGCTTAGTGGGAAATATATAACTTATACATATACACATGCATAATACTCATTTATAGTAGGCATATAACGATGCGAGATATCTGTTAGCAAATATCATAATTTTTTCAAAATTCATATAATAAACTTATACATATACTTATACTTGCCAGCGGACTTACTTGTTCGGATCTCGAGTAGGATTCACGGGCTTATACTTATGCAGGTACGAGTAGGAATTTTCTGAGCTTATACTTGTACATAAGGTACGTGGGTACATTTAGAGCGAGCGATGTACATTACTTTGCTCTTATTAAGTTGTCAGGACTCTTATCATGCTCGCGTTTGACTACCTAGACTATTAATAAGACATGGTGTGACACGACACAATAAATTACCCAGAAGGTATGAGTACGATATTGAGGTCTGCAAGTAGCCTGAAGCGAGGGAATCTTAGAAACCCAGCGTGAAGGAATCTTATACACTAATCATATAGTCTTTGAAATTACTAAATGTCTTGCCGAAGCATGGTTAGAGTGTCGTCATGTAATTAAAAATCTAGAAAATCTTAATAATGTATACCCACGTAACAAGGTCTTAGGTGTCATTCAATGTCGGTCTTGAGTCCTACAATTATGTGTTCGGGAACTTACTATATTATCATAGGGGTGATAAGTTTTGACATTGACTTGCTTTGCCTCGGCGGAGAATGCAGTGAGTTTTCACTTAGTTTCATTCTTATTTGAATCCTTGTTAGTCATTTATTAGGGTTCCTATACTATCGGTGGTCAATAAAATTTGGGGCTTCACTTGATGCGAGGTACAAAATCAAGATTCTTGGAAGCATCGATGTCGGTACCACTTTGATCGATCTTTTGGTACCCGACTCTTTTATGGTGAATGGGTCTTGATACCATAGCCTACGTCACAATGGGTACCGGGTACCACCTTTTTACATTACCCGATCTGCAGTGCGGGTTCTTCCTAGAAATGGCATATTTTGCCATCTCTCGCTCACTTTTTCTTGATAAACCTCCTCAGTGCGTCCTACATCGAAACCCGCCATGGAATCCACCGAACAACTCAAAATGGTTCCTTAACCCAAACATAAACACAATAGGGGAAGTGGAGAGTTCGTAACTCTGACAAATATTCATACACCAAACTTACATGATTCTACACAAGTCATAGAAATCTCACTTCAAACTTATCTATCGTATTCCTCTGATTAACCTATGACTTCCCTGAACACTTGTAATGTGGTAGGTTTAGAACTTCTCATAACAAATCTTAGACAAAGAAACTAGATCAAGAATCCAAGAATCCATACCATACAATTATTCTAAAATCCAGCAAAACCATAGTAATCCATACAAACCCACTGATAAACCATACACAAATCATCGTCTCCCCTCTCTTCCGCAGTAGAAGCCCTCTAATCCCAATTAGAGACTAACTTGGTTTTATCATTTCATTTTAATGTTTCCTTTTTTACACTTTGGTCCTGACACCCTTTTTATTTGCACCACGACTTATGCCATTTTACATAATAGCATCATCTTCTTATCTTATGACTTTTATATCTGTTTTAACAAATTCCACTTTACCTGTATCTTTGTACAAATTCCGGGTTTAATTTTTTCTCACTCCAGCAAAATAATTCTGAAAATTTCAAAATGCACTCCATAATATACCCTAGTATGTTTAAAAATGACTAGGGTTTATTTCGGGGTGTTACAGTGTTTGTGTTGTGTTTCAGGGAGATAAGCACGGTGCTTTACCCCCAGACCGTGTACAAATCTAGGTGGCATGGAAAGTTGATGGGTTGGCTTGCAAGCCTTACTCTAGAGGACGAGATGAGACAGGGTTTGAGTCTACCTCAGGTAGTTTGCGAATTCGGGGATGTCTTTACAAATGAGCTCTGGGATTACCAAGTAGAGGATGTGAAGCGGTCGGAATGGGAATTGTTTAACGAGGGGTTTCATTAGGCCAGGAGCACTTCGCGCCCAGAGCGCTTTAGTTATGTTTGTTAAGGAAAGGACAAGACCCTTCGGCAGTGACTACGAAGCGGTTGAGCAGGGTTACGATCAAGAATCGGTATCCGCTGCGGGGATTGATGATTTATTTGATCAATTGAGAGGGCACGGGTGCACTGAATAGATCTCCATAGGTTATCATCGAGTTGAGAGTTAGGGAGGCGATATCCTAAGGCGGTCGGGGCGTGGTAAGGGCATTTCGAGTTCACAGTGATGCCTTTCGAATTGACGAATGTGCCAGCAGCATTCATGGATCTCATGCATAGGGTGTTCCAGCCTTATTTATATCAGTTTGTGGTAGTCTTCGTTAACGACATCTTGATCTACTCTAAGATAAAGGAGGAGCATGAGGATCATTTGAGGATTGTTCTCCATACCCCTCGAAGAACATCGAGTTATGAGTTCGGTAGGAGTGCGAGTTTGGCCCTACGGGTGAAATTCTTAAGCCATGTAGTGTCAATTTCGGGTGTATCAGTGGACCCCAAGAAGGTAGAGGAATTTATGAGTTGGGAGAGGTCTAAGTCAGTCTTTGAGATACGCAGTTTCTTGGGATTGGTAGGGTACTACTGGAGATTTATTGAGGATTTCTCCCGACTAGTTGCACCTATGATGAGATTGACCCGAGAAGAGGTCGATTTAGGTTGAATGGTATGTGAGAAGGCATTCGGGAATTGAAAAGGTGGCACGTCGACCCTATCGATAGTCAGGAAAGGGACGGAATGTACCTGATGTACTACACGATGCTTCCTAAGGATGGGTTGGGATGTGTTTGATGCGGTCACGAGGAGAATTGGTAACTTATGGTTCCTAGGCAGCTAAAGAACCATAAGAGGAATACCCACACATGACATGGAGTTAGCGGTTATAGTCTTTGCACTTAAAGATCCCCATGGCTTCTTATCCTATATAGTGAACAATTGAAGTATTCTCGGTCCACAAAGTCACGAAGTATATCTTTACGGTGGGACCTCGACATGAGGTAAGCGCGGAAATGGATGGAGTATCTAAGAGTTATGACTTCCCTTTGATTAGTACCAAAAAGTGCTATTTGAGTCTATTTAAGATAGGTTTGAGTGCTGGCATTACTAATCATATTAATTAAGCCGATTGACATGTGCAGGTCCGTTTAGTACTACTGATTTTGTTTTGAGGTTGTTTTTGATAGTTTTATAGGTTTTGGGAACCTCAGCCTTCATTTAAAGCTTGGCTTCATATCGGTGCTGATTTATGCAAGATCTCGGCGATTTCATGTGCGAGTTGAAGTATTAAGTGGAATTGAAGAAATGGAGGGAATGCGGAGGATCGCACGGGAGAGTGCGGGATTTCGCTATGCATTGCGAAAATTTCGCAAGGATTGCGAAAATTTCGCAAGGATTTCGCAACCATAGCGAAAATTTGTGATGCCTGAGGCTAACCTGGAGTTTTTCGCTATGATAAGCGAAATTTATTATCATAGCGAAGAGTCGCTATCATAAGCTAGTCTGTGCATAAGCGGGCCAATTTCGTATGCCTTGTATTTTTCGCTATGATGGCGAAATTCACTGTGCATAAGCGAAATTTATCCTACGATTTTTATCTAAGCGACTTCGTTTTGTGTATTCCCGTTTGTCCCTATTGTAATCATATATTCTCAGTATTTTGGTATTTCCTTTATCTTGTATGGCTATATAAGCCACCTTATGACTTTTGTAACCTAACTTTCATTGAGCTTTCATTCAAAGCTTTTTGTTTTAGGTTTCTGATTTTCCTCTCTTCTCTCTCTTCTTTCTCTCATTTTCTTGGCTGCCAAACACCACCTTTAAGGATGACAACTCAAGGGATGTTTGGCTAAGCCTCAAAACCTTGAAGAGGAGGGTTGCTAGGTTGGTTAATGATGGTTTGCAGGTGGTCCTCAGTTTTAAATGAAGCAGTGCGCATTTATTGTTCGAACTTTCAAACTAGGGTTTAATGCCATTTAATGTGTTTTCTTTTGGTCAATACTTGTCATGCTTTAGGGTTCAATGCATTCTTAAGGGTAGATGCACTGACATTCTTTAGATGTCATTTACGAGCCACTGAAATGAGGTTAAATGCTATGATTTCAAACTGTTGGAACATTAAATGCTCAGTACATGTTTTGACTCAAATATGAGGGTTTTAAGGGTTAGTTTTTAAAGACAAACAAAGATCCGGTTTTGGCTATGACTATAAGTCATTTTCCCTAATGCGAGGAAATAACCCAGGGACACCTTTATAACCTAGTTTTATCAAAATTTAGTGACCCAAGCCTTCAAGGTCACCATTTCACACTTTAATTTAAACTATTTCAGTTACTCAGTGAACAACCAATCTCCCTTGTTTTTACCCAAATCCAAAAATCCAAATGAAAGCCTCGCCATTTTGAATCATGATCTGTGAGTCTCATTTGTGGGATGAAAACCCGTCCCAGGTGTTCGACCACTAGGCCATTATCTTGTAGTAGCTTGACTACGGCAGTGGGAGGAAAATGGAAACAAATTTTGTTGATTAGGATCACCTACTGAGTGTAGCGCAGAATCAAATGGCGTCATTAGGGATGGTGCCAAACTACGAATGATGAGTTGATATGAACTTGTAATCCACGTTTACAAGTATTGGTGACAACACAACCTTTTTTGAATTCGTTTGTAAGAATTTCCAAGTTTTTTCACTCGGTAGTCTCTGGCGGTGTTTTTTATTTTTACGATCAAGTTGTTATTTATGCTCTTGATCCTTTTGGCAAGCCTTGGCAATTCTTGCCCTTTGTTTTTTTTTTTACGGTCGGTTTTGTTATTTGGCTCAACCTTTCTTTAGCGGAAGCTTTTGTTTGTGTTCTTTGTTTTGTTTCATTTTTGTGTAACGGTGTTTATACGTCTTGGGACAGAGGATACTCGAATTATGTGCAAGAGTGAGTGCACCGAGTTGAGCAAGGTTGTGAAATCGAGTGTACCACGGTGATCAAATGGATCCTGCAGGAAACGTGAAGTCGACAAACGCCTATGAATCATGACATCTACGGTCGATGGGGATCACATACACCCTCCCAAGTGAGGTGACTCCTTTGCATCATACCACTGTGAGGATGTAGCAAGAGACCTTATTTGGTGCCTGCTTCCACATTTTCATGGTATGGAGAATGAAAATCATACTCACACATTCGAGTTTTGGGAAGTATGCATAACTTTTAAGGAAGGTATACTTGGAGTATGGAATTGTTGAAGTTGAAGGCATTCAGTTAACCCTCAAGAATGAGACGCCAAAATATGGCTCAATTCATTGAAGTGAAAGCGATTAGAAATTGGGTAGATCTTCAAGCTGAATTTTTGAAGAAATTCTTACGGTACCAACCCAAGACCCGACAGTTTGAAGAGGCGAGATCTACAACACTCATTGTAATGATGAGAAATTTTATCAGTGTTGGGAGAGGTTCATGGAGACCATCAATGCATGTCCACACCATGGTTTTGATACCTGGATGCTAGTGAATCATTTTTATGATGGTATGCCTCTTGCCATGAAGCAACTGCTATAAACCATGTGTGGAGGTGACTTTCTGAGCAAAAACCTAGATGAAGCCATGGACTTCTTGAATTATGTGGCTGAAACTTCCAAAGACTTGAGTGAAGGCAGAATCAGAGGAAGTGAAGAATGGCCGTCGGCCCCATCAAAGGGAGGCATTTATGCACTTTAGGAAGACATGAGATGAAAGCAAAGATATCAACACTTGCTTAGGAAGGTGGAAGAAATTTAGGAAAAAATTTTTATAGTACGGCGATGTTGAAAATCTTACGATGACCCGTACATCGATTACGATCCAGCCACCCAGGAGAACAACGTCCAAATGCTCGGGTCGGGTGAGAGATTTGATGTCGAGCATGTAATCACGTGGACGATACAAGCCACAACCTAATGCAATATGGTAATACATATAATTCCAATTGGAGAAATCATCCAAATCTCTTGGAAACCCTAATCCCAGAGCTTATGTGCCTCCTGGTGCCAAGCTTGACAATTTGAGGTTCCTCAGTCCCATTCTGACCGTCACCATCCTGTACCTCTGTTGAACAAGTATATTAAATTTGGCCAAGAGGTGGTAGGCGATTTTGTGGAGAATAAAGGAATCAGCGTCTGATTGAAACGAAGAATAGATCTTGTGGAAAGCACCCTGAATAAGAGAATAGATGAGCTTGAAAGCAACCTTAATCAGAAGATTGATAACCTCTGGTATCGTCACGAGGATTAATAATTTCTTTGGAGGTACATGAAGGAAGATTCCCTTCTAAACCTTTTGCCAAATCGAAAGGGAGTCCGTGAAATAGGTTAACTTCCCGTGACTGAGGATGGATGAAGTAAAGGCCATCATTACTCTGAGAAGTGGGAAAGAAATTGAGCGACAATTACATAACTGCGAAGAAACGAGAGAAAGAGAAGGAAGGCGGGCACGAGGATAACTAATCGGTGGTCGGGTGAAGAAAAATATGCCCCCTCCGTTTCCTTAAGCACTAAAGCAAGAAGAAAATCAGAGCCAAGCTGAAATTTGGGAGGTGCTAAAGGCAGTGAAGGTAAATATCCTTTGCTTGACATGATTAAGCGGTCCCGACATATGCAAAATTCTTGGACACATTGCACGAGTCAAGAAAGGGTTAGGCATTGAAAAGAAAGAAGCCTTCACAACATAGCGAGTCGATTGGAATTATTCGAGCAAGACCCCGTTGAAATACAAGGATCCGAAGATCCCTATGATATCGGTCGACATTGGAGGGACTTGCATAGACAAAGCTGCTTGTTGGACTTGGGGGCGGTGTAAACCTCTTTTGCCATATTAAATTAATATAAGCAGATTCATTTAGGAGAGCTTAAGCCTACCAACATCACTCTGTCATTGGTGTCGTTGGTAAAAATTCACAGAATAGTTAAGGATGTGTTGGTAAGAGTGGAATGAATTCTATTACCCGAGTGGACTTTGTAGTGCTGATCTAGAACGATGTGAGTGGACCGATCATGTGCAATTATGCGGGAAGACCATTTTTGGCCACTTCCCGATGCGATGTCGATTCTTGGGAATGGAGTCATGCGGCTCACATTTGGCAACATGACATTGGGCTCGATATTTTCACTTGAGTAGCAACCTGAAGCTAGCGGAAGATGACATGCGAGGATCGGGAAGTGCGCTTTCCGATTGGTCGAGTGTGGGAGACAGCTCACTTACTATAGGCGAAATTGGTGCGGAGAGTAAAACAGTGGTGGGCTTGTGCATCGGTCATTCTGTAGAACCAATGATCAACCCGATCACCAAGTGAAGAGGAGTCGCAGAGGCTAAGCATGAAGTGCCGGTACATAAGCTGCGGGGGTCGAGCGCACCTCCTCCTTGACCCTCCAGTGAATGGCCGTGAACATGGCGGGTTGGCCTCACGAGACATTTATATTTCAAAAATTTTTGGTTTTAGTTTAATTTGATCGATTTTTAGTTTACTTTATTTTTGCTAACCTTCCTTATCATAATTTTAGAAATTAAATATAAAATTTGGTTTCTAGTATTTTTACTTTTATTTTATTTTATTTTTATCTTATTTTTTATTTTATGTTTAATTTTAAATATTTATTTTATTTTATTTTATTTTTTTAATTTTTATGCTTATTTTAATCTACCTAAATCAAATTGTTATTTTAATGCTGAGATGGAATTTGGTTGACGAAGAATTTAGCTATAATAGAAATTAAACATAGTGTCTTCGGCTTCGGGGACCCATAGTGGCAACCGTTTTATAAAGGGGGCCGCTCGATATCATTCCACGCTGCACATTCCTCTGTGACCTGCGTGAGCCGCCGGCCATAGAGCACCGGGTGCCACGAGTTCAATTTCACGTCTTTACCGATGATAGACCAGGTCCTACTAAGGAGCCCTAGTGAGCCATTTCGGTGCGGATTACACTGGCCCAGCCGCTCCAGTGCCTGGCTCTCGCCCACGCCAGGAGCTCAGTGACTTGAGCCACACGACCTGCTTGGTCTTGTAGATCCCCACCAATGACCCTACTTCTTGGTGTCATGCATTGCTGTGCCCCAGGCCCCATGCCGCCGTGGGGCCACTGAGTTTCTGCGTCCTGTGCGGCCTTTCAAATTGCCCGCCCCAGCCCCTGACCACCTTTCTGCCTATGACACGGTAGACCTGGGGACATGGATTCGTACACGTGGTGGTGCTCCTTCTGAGCCCGAGGTCGAGTTCGATTACCACAGAGAGAGGATCACGAGGCACCTCGGCTGCGGATGCCCGTTCTCGGACTTACTGCGGTGAAATCGGCCTGCATTAGCTCCGGCTACCATGCAGGAGCCTCGGGCTTTGAGCCCCCGTCCGGCGATATCGGGGACAAGGGTGGGACCTCGGGTCCGCCTCGGTACCACGAGAGCGGGCGGGAGGCGGACGGTGGGCCGAGGAGTCTTCGAGATCTCGGCCCGGGCGAGTGCCTCCTACGGGCGTGGGGTTCATCGCCTCAGGGTTATCACAAGCCTTGGATCGGCGCCCATTGTTCCGCAGGTGAAGCCCAGATTCCGAGAGCGATGGATTTGTGCGAGAGACTTCCATGAGAACGTATTATGATATCACCGGCTTTGGCGGCGAATCGGCGACCCGGGGCAGTCGCGGCTGATCAGGCGGTATTCAACGCTACCTTTTATGGCCCTTGAGGCGGGTTACTAACCGGGTTTGTCTTCAGGATTACCCGCTATGACATCAGGGAGTCATAGTCCAGGTTAGACTCCAGGTTCGACGTGTACTAAGTACTTTCCATTATGAGCATTCTGTTGCCTTGGGCTGCCAGACCGCTGGTGATCAAGGTTATAGGCGGTGGCCCAGTATCCACCAGAAGATGGTCCATTGTCTCGCTTCGAGATACTACGGCCGAGACCTATACTCTTAGCGGGCGGCTTAGCCGAGATGCTCTAGTGGACCATGTGCTCGGACGAGTTTATTCCCTTTCTGACATTATGTGCGGTCACGGGAGGTATGCTCGAGGCTCATACGGGATCTCGGAGGATTACGGTTTAGTCCCCAGCTTGTCATGACTTCCCTGCTTTGCGTTTGAGAGAAGGTCCACCATGAGGAACTGTTGGAGGCGAGTTTGCAGATTCTCGATGGGTGCAGACCGGATCTTGGAGCATGCAGGGTTCCACGAGAGCCACGCATCGAGCGGAGGATCGATTTGCACTCGGTCACTCTCACGGAGGCTGATCTCTTTACATGCGATTTCCGTCCATTCTTGACGGGAGCGGGAGGAGGCGGCGAGATGTTGTGGCGGACCTGAGAGGAGAGGATCTTGTTCCACGAGATGGGGTGGGAGGTGGAAGACCCGAGTTCGAGGATCCATCTCCTCCCGTCTCCCACCTCCTACTACCTCAGCCCTGCCCCGACCTTTAGGCCTTCTACTGCGACCTGACGATCTAAGAGCATATTCATGTCGAGTTTTAGGGAGTACTTGTTTGATATGGATCTTTGTCATTTTCAGCGACTACACAGGCGTCGTTGGACGAGCGGATGGCCCGAGTCGAGGTCACTTTAGCGCAGAGTCACGCCATGCTTCTTCGGATCATGAGCCACCTCGGTCTTACGCCCGGTCGGCTAGGCGGTGCACGCACGGCCGCTTGAGATCGGTCATGTTGCGCCGGCCTCGGTGGATATGCGCTGGCGGTAGCGGCGGGTAACGAGATCCAGAGCGTCTCCACCACCCACGGTGAGGTGGTCACACTCCCTTCTCTAACTTTCCTATCCCTACTCAGTGGAGCCAGGTTTATACTTTGGTTGGGAGGAAAAGTTAGAGTTAGGAGTGTCTTCTATCAAGTTTTGTATTGTTTTTAGCTTTATCAATTGCCTACTCATTTTGTATAGGATTGTATAGGATACATGTATTAGCCGATAGTAGGCAGTGATATTTTTGTCATGTTTAGCTATGATTAAGCTTGTGCTAGCCACTTTGGTTATATCAAAGCTTTATAGTGCTTACTTACTTTCTACACTTTTGCAAATCATATTTGTGACTTTAGTATTTTGTGTTTCTACTCTTGCCTACTGTTGAAGAATTGAAGCCCTATATGCTACCTTAATGTTAGAACAATTCCATGCATGATTAGGTTTTAGTCGGCGAAGTTCGATGTGTCAACACAGTACATCCTACTTGTTAATCACACACATTGTACAGGTTTGTATCAATAGGTTGAGAAGCTATATACCACTTTTCACTTCTGGCAGGCCTTAGATACATTGTGACCCATAATAAGTTTGTGTTACCAACAAAAGAAGACCAATGAAGTCTTCCAAATGAAAAAGAAAAGAAAAGTAAAAAAAAAAAAAAAGAAAGAAAAAGAGCTTTGAATGTTGATTAGTGCTTAAAAAGTGCTCTTTTGAGGCCTATTCATCGTAGGTTTTAGGCACTTTTTAGGTACTAATCATTCAATCTTGATTGACATATTGATGTCCCTGCCAATATTCTGCCTGACATTTTGTGGAGTGTTTTGGTAGTTTCTTGAGGCCAAACACTTCTCCATCTTCGGATGGGCGAGGACGGTGAACCACGATGAATCAAAATGAGTTGAAGCCATATTGCAACTTAGAAGAGCATTAGCGAAGATGGCCCGAATAAGAACAAGGCGAAGTGGAATGGAAGAACGAGAGCGGGAAAATTCGCACCGAGTGCGAAATCCATATGCGAAAATTGGCATTGGTGCGATTTAACTGCTTGGTGCGATTTTGGCATTATGTTGGCACATTGCCAACTTCATGTGTGCGAAATCCCCTCTCTCCTCCCTTGTTGACTTTTTGATTTTCTTTTCTCCTTTTTTTTCCATTTTGACCCTCTTTGTCTAATGCTTTTTGAGGGCATAATGGTATTTTACCTAAGAAAAACTCTATATAAGCTCCAATGTTTGGGAGAATTGCTTGGGGAACTTATGAGACTTTTGGCTTGAGTTCAGGCATCTGAGCGTTGTAAGTTCTCAGCTTTTCTTTTTCTTCTTCATTTTCTTTAAATTTCTTTCATTTCTCGAAGCAACGAGCATACCTTGGTGATGAAAGCGAGCAAGAGGTATGTGGCTAAAAACTCCATTTCTTGAAGAGAGGAGGATCGCTCGTGGAGGTTTGGGTAAGTTTTCAATACCCTCTCATTTATCACACTTTGCATTTATGAGCATTTAAGCTCCTGCATCACACCTTAGGTTGAAGCACTCTAGATCGACCTCCTTGATGTGGCCTTTGGCAAGCTTTGTGGATTACAGTGGATGCTTAATCTTAGATCCCTTTGTCAGTCAAGCCTAGTTGTCTCCTAATAGTTCATAGTAGGTTTGCCTCTTTGAGGCCATATACCTTGTTAGGGACTTGAATGTCGCTGATGTATATCTCATGAGGAGTAATTTGGGGTTTAGGTTTTAGTGTCGAATCGAGGTCGGGTTTGGGAAAACGTATAGGTCATTACATCCACAGCCTTGAAATAAACCCAGGGGCATGAATATGCAAAATCAATCCAGTGACGAGACTTTAAGGGGTCTTCTTTTCTAAATTTTCCTTTAATTTATATGCGAGTTTGTATCAACCCTTTTGTTTTGAACAAAACCCAAAATCGAAATACCATTTTCAACTCATTTGCCCTTCTCATTTCATGAAGAAAACCCGTCCGTGTTCGACCCTAGATGGCTATCTTTGCCCCGTTAGCCACGCTACGACGTGGGACCTGGGATCTGAATTTTGTTGATTCCTATATTACTATTGCGCGAATCCAAAATGAGCGCGGATTCTTGGGGATGGTGCCACCCCAGTGAGATAAGAAGTTGTTGAACTTGTGATTCATATCCACAGTTTTGGTAAAACTTCGTTCCGCTTTTGATTTTATCATTTTTTCCACTTGCAGGTTCAACTGGGATTTCAAAGTCACTGATTACGATAAGTTTTCTTTGCTTTAATTTTGGCTAACTTTAACCCTTTGTTAGTTTTCTTTTGGTTGTTTTCACGGTGATTGTGAAAGTGTGCGGGGAGGCCGGTTATGCGGTGGGATAGAACACTTGCGGGTAGGCTGAAGAGGGTGGCTGCTGCACGAGAACTGAGGGCTTAAGTGATCCTCACGATTAACCGAATGGATCCTCCACGGGAGGGAACAACAAGCCGATGGGTACTAGGAATGATGCATATCGATCCATGAGGGATCACACATACACCCACCCGGGGTGAGTTGATTAGTGCTAGTCTTTATTTTGAGCCCTATTTAAGATAGGTTTTGAGTGCTTTGCGCACTAATCATATGGAGTAAACCAATTGTCATGTGCATGTCCACTTAGTGCTTCTAATTTGTTTCGAGATTGTTTTGGATAGTTTGCGGGTCTTGGGAACCCCGGTCGACAAACGGCTTCTTATTGAGCCAGCGAATGCGAGAATCCTCAATTTCACCAAGGCAGAGCGATGAAATGTCAGATGGGTTGAAGAATTGCGGGCAAAGTGATGAATAAAGTGCGAGTAATGTAGTAGCAAAGCGGAGAAGCGAAGACAAAACCCGAGATTTTAAGCTATGATTGAAAATTTCGCTAGGGTGAATTTATGATCATAAGAGTTGTGATCTAGAAATTTGCTATTGATGCGAAAATTTTCAGACTGCTATATACGTAGATTTTGCTAGGCTAAGCGAGGAATTTTCGCTATCTTAGCGAAATTTCTTCATAAGCGAAGTGCACCATTTGTGTTTTGGTGTTTTTGATTTCGAGCGACCGGTTTTGAATGGTACCATCTTGTCCTTGTGTAATTTCATATTTTAGGTATTTGTCATTCACACCATGGGGTTGGCTATATAAGCCCCCTGACTGTAACTAGTAGCTTTTCCATTCATACGATTTCCATGACTTTTTCATTTTAGGTTTACTTTGCTCTCTTCTCTACTCCCTTTTTCTCGTTTTCTCAATTGTGAGCACACCCCACTTGGGGATAATGACTAAAGGGATGTGGCTAAGCCTCACTAGCCTTGAGGGTTACTAGCTTGGTTTTGAGGTACGCAGTTGTCCACATGCTTTGAATGTTCTGAAGTCTTGCATTTATGGTTCCCATTTCCAATCTAGGGTTAAATGCCATTTAATGTCTTTCCTTTGGTCAATACTTGTCATGCTTTAGGGTTCAGTGCATTCTTAATGTTAGATGCACTGATATCCTTTAGATGTCATTTATGAGCCATTGAAATGAGGTTAAATGCTAGGGTTTCAAACTTAATGGGACTTTGAATGCTTAGTATTTGGTTTGACTTAAATAGGAGTGGTTCTAGGGTTAGGTTTTATAACTAAAAAAAGATCCGATTTTGGCTTTGACTACATGTCATTTTCCCTAATGCAAGGAAATAGCAGGGGACATGATACCCCCATGTTATCAAGCTAGTGACCCAAGCCTTCAAGGTTACCATTTCACACACACTTTCATTTAAGCTTTATAGTTAACGTGAACAAAGCGACCTCCAGTACATTTTTAACGAATCAAAAATCCAAACAAAAGTCTCACCATTTTCAAACATTGATGTGAATCATTCGTGGGATGAAAACCCATCCACAGTGTTCAATACAGGCCGTATAATCACGTTAGCTTGACTACGGCAGTAGGAGGAACATAGGAAACAAATTTTTGTTGATTCCGATCACCCTACCGTGGCACGAATCAAATGGCGTCGTTGCCGGGGATGGTGCCAAACTACGTATGATGAGTTGATGTGTACTTGTAATCCACATTACAAGTGTTGGTGACCTTTCAGTCCTTTTTGAATTAAGTGTGCAGGAACTGCAAGTTTTCTTCACTTGGCAGTTACTGCACTGTTTTTTTTTTTTTACAGTCAGTTTTTGTTCTGGCTAACACTGACCTTTCTTTGGCAAGCTTTGTTTGTGTTCTTTGTTTTGTTTCATTTTGTGTAACAGGTGTTTATGCAGCACTGGGACAGAGGGATATCAGGTAGATTGCAAAGAGTGAGTGCACCAGTTGAGCAAGGTTGTGAAATCAGTGTACACAGTGATCAAATGGATCCTACACGAGAAGCGACAAAGTCGACAAGCACCTATAGATCAATGGCATACGGTCGATGGGGGATCATACACCCTCTAGGTGGTGCTCCTTCCACGCATCATACCACTGTGGGGATGCAGCGAGACCTTGTACTTTGCTTCCCACATTTCATGAACTGGAGAATGAAAATCCATACTCACACATTCGGGATTTTGAGGAGTATGCATAGCTTTTTAAAGGAAGGTATAACGGATATGGAATTGGTGAAGTTGAAGGCATTCGTTCGCCCTCAGGACAAAGCCAAATGGCTTTCCGATTCAGAGGTGAAGCGATTAGAAGTGGTAGATCTTCAAAAATTTGAATTTTTGAAAATTCTTAGTACCACCAAGACCCAGCCGATTTGAAGAGGCAGATCTACACTTACTCGGCCTATGATAATGAGAAATTTTATCAGTGTTGGGAGAGGTTCATGGAGACCATCAATGCATGCCCACACCATGGTTTTGATACATGGATGCTAGTGAATCATTTTTATGATGGTATGTCTCCTGCCATGAAGCAACTGCTAGAAACCATGTGTGGGTGACTTCTGAGCAAAAACCCGGATGAGGCCATGGACTTCTTGATTATGTGTGAAATTCCAAGGGTTAGGATGGCCCAGGAACCCAGAGATGGAGAAAATGAGGCCCTCGGCCCGACCAAAGGGAGGCATTTTTACACTTCGGGGCATGGTAAGAAAGCGAAATCCTCGAGCCCTAAATTTAGGAAGGTGGAGGAGCTAGAAGGAAAGAGGCTCCATGAAGTGTGAGTGGCCAGAAAATCTTTGCACAGACCCGACCCATTGCATCAATTGTCAACCTTGTCCATCCGGGAGAAAACTATCCAAGGTACCCCATTAGTGAAGGATTTGATGTCGGAACATCTTGAATGTCGGTAGACGATACAAGCCCGCAATGAATGCCCCATACGGTAACACGCCAATTCAATTGGAAGAGTCACTAACCTCTCCTGGAAACCTAGTCCCCTTGCCTGTGTGCCCCCAGTGCGAAACAACGAGTTTGGTTCCTCATCTCTCGACTCCCGACCGACATCATCCACTTCTCTTGTTGAACAAGCTATATTGAATTTGAGTAAGGTGGTAGAAGCGATTTTGTGGAGGAGCAAAGGGGATAAATGTTACAATTGGCGCAAAAAGAATTGATCTTGTAGAAAGTACCTTTGAACAAAGAATAGATGGGCTTGATAGCAATCTTAATGTCAGAAAATTGGCGACCTACTTGATATTCAATCACAAAAATCAACGTCTCTTTGGAAGTGCAGAGAGAGGAAGGTTCCGCTTCCCCGAAGCATTTACCTAATCCAAAGGGGTACATGAGGGTAGGTTCCATCAATGGTCGGGGGATGGATGAAGTGAAAGCCATAATCACTACGAGGAGTGGAAAGAGATGAAGCGACCGATTACTTTTTATGTTTCTTTGAAGAAACATGCGAAAAGGGGTGAGCACGGAAGGTAAGAGCCGGTGAGGATCCAGGTGAAGAAAAGCATGCCCACTCCATTTCCCCCGAGCACTAAGAGCGAAAAATCCCGAGCAGTATTTGAAATTTGGGAAGTGCCGTGATGAAGGTAAACATTCGGCTGCTTTCGACATGATTAAAGCGAGTCGACTTATGCAAAGTTCTTAAGGACACGTACGATCGAGAAAGGGTTAGCCATTGAAAGAAGGCCTTCTAACCTAGCAAGTCGATTGCCGCCAATCGAGCAAGACCCCGTCGAATACAAAGTCGGGATCCCCACAATTTGATCAACATTGGAGGAACTTTGCATAAGCAAAGCATTGCTAGATTTAGGCGGTGTGAACCTCTTTGCCGTACTGCGGTGTATAGCAGTTAGGTTTAGAAATTTCGAGAAACTTCTGAAGCATTGCTATCATTGGCGGCCGTCGGTGAAGATTCCACAGGGGAATAGTGAAGATGTCTTGGTAAAAGTAGACAAATTCTACTACCCGAGTGGAGCTTTGTAGTGCTTGATCATAGAATTGATCGCAAAGTGGGCCCCGATCATGCCGCGATTATCACGGGAAGACCATTTTGGCCAGCGCGATCTGATGTCAATTTGCAGAATGGTGCATCACATTCACATTTGGCAACATGACGTGGGCTCGACATATTTCGCGAGTCCGCAAGCCTGAGCCGGTGGAAGGTGATAAGGAAGGAGCGATGAAGTCTGCTCGATTGGTGAATGCGGGAAGCGAAGGTCGTAAATTACGAAAATTGGCTAACGAGATAAGGCAGTTGTTTGGGAATTGTCATCGATCCTGCGCGAGCAATTGAGTCGATGAAATCACCCAGTAAGAAGAATCAACAAGAATGGACCAAACGCCATTGCTGACTGAAGCCAGCTACTTAGGGGTTAAGGAGCTCCTCACCAGCTGACCCTCCCGTAGGTGAATCGATCGCGAAATTTGGTTTGGTGTCCACTTTGAAACCAAATTCACGGCTCGAGAATTTTGGTTTTGCTTTAAATTAATTCGATTTTCATAGTATGCTATTTTTAGTAACTTTCCTTTTAGTAATTTTATCTTTATTTTATTTTATTTTAATTTTTAGATATATATTAAAATAATAATAATAAATTTTTTATTATTTATTTTGTGCACTTTAAATGAAAATTATTATTTTGCGAGGTGGAGTCTGATTTCGCTATTGTAAGTGAGAGTGGCCTTCAAACTCTCACGGCCTTATATAAAGGAGGGCCACCGTATTCATACACACCTTTCAAGCCCCATCTTGAGCCTCAGATTTCTGGTTCCTCCCACTCCTAGTAGTGGCTTGATTTTGAGCCCGGGTCCGTGCGCCACCCGGTAAGCCGCGCCTGCACGGCCTTTGTTACCCTGCATTCTTAGGACCCTCGTTTACGAGCCCAGACCACCGTTGCCATGAGCCTACTTGGTGAGCCACCTTGTTCGTGCCACTGGCTCGGTTCGAGCTGCCGTGTGTGATGCCAGGAGCTCTTCGCTGCGGAATCCCGATGCGGGTGCCCGACCTCAGCTACGGCGCGTGCGTGCCCGAGCCATCTCCCATCACTGCTCCAGTCCATTGTTGGCCATTGGGTCTAAGTAGAGGCCACAGTCCGACTTGGTGAGCACTTGTGTTACTTTACCCCAGTAGTGAGGCTGCCCGCCCATATCATTCTCTAATTACGGATGTAGTGCGTGCCGGGGTGGTTCAGCTTACGGCCCGGGGTTAGATTTAGCACTCCGCAGCGGGAGGACGGCTGACTCACATTCTGTTCTGATCCAGAGGAGCCTCGGGTGTTGAGGTATCGAGCTAGGATGGGACCCCGGGCCCTTCCGGTCTTTCGAGGCGATCGGAGGTGGCCCGACCCTCGAGGGCGGACGCGGGCGGGGAGTCCCTCGTCATCTAGGCCTCAGCCATCGCTTTCCACAGCAGCAGAGGAGAGCTCATCGCCCCATCTTTCGCCGGCCTCGAGGATCAGGCGGCCATTGTTTACTGGGACCCCGATACCGGGGAACGTGGATTTGCACGCCAGGGATTTTCATGGAGAGTCATTTCTGACGTGCCGGCCCAGCGTAGGCGACCCCACATTCGGAGACTCCGTGGGGCCCGATCACACGGTACTCCTTGCTATCGTTCGCGACAGCGCGATTCTGTACCTTTGGGTGGTGCCCGGTTCTACCACTCCGCCTTGACTTCCGAAGTCTTAGGGAGTCAGATGGAGCTCCGGTTCCTGTGTGATCGATCGGGGTACTCAGACGGCGGACATTCAGTACACTTTAGGCACGCGATTAGAGGCGCTAGTGGAGGATATCAGGTTAGCCCACGACCATCCTGAGGAAGATGGTCCATTGTCTCGCTTTCGAGATCTTCTTGCGGCCGGGACCGGTACTTTTAGTAAGCGCGGCTCCAGCCTCGGATGCTTACGGTGGACCACACCTTTCCGGACGGCTTGTTTCCATTGCATCACCCCTATGTTCAGTAGCGGGGAGCCATTACTAAGGGTGCTGTCTGGGATCTCGGAGGATTATCGTTCAGTCCTACGAGTGGTCATAATCCACACTCTTTGCACTTGAGGATAAGGTCCACCATGAGGCAGCTCGGCGAGGTCTACCCTTGTTGATCTTGGGTGACCTGCAGGCGAGGTCTGGAGCATTGGGATTTTCGGTGGAGCCAGAGTATCGAGAGGAGGATCGGATGCCTTCGGTCTGTCTTTGGGCGAGCCTTGGTGATCTGGATTTCTTTTCTTCCTCCCGACGACGGGACAGGAGGAGGTACCGGATCAGAGATGAGAGGATTCCCTGAGGGGAGATGATCCTGCTCCAGAGGTAGAGGTGGAGAGGAGTCCAGTGCCAGATTTGTCCCCTCCATCTCCTCCTCCACCTCCTTGTGACTTGGTGACACTCACAGCCACTCGCCTCTGATGCGGCGTCTGGAGCATGTTCATGTCAGTTCGAGGGAGCTAGCAGGTGTTATGGATGCTATCTGTTCATTAGGCCACTACACAGGCATATTTGGACGAGGGTTGGCCCAAAGCAAAGGCCTATAGAGCTGCAAACCATGCCATGCTTCTACGTATCATGAGCCACCTCGGTCTCAGCTTGTGCTACACATCGAGATGGAGTCCATGTGCGGTCCTCATGGGCATTACTGGCGACGTATAACTGACTTCACATCCACCGCCCACCGTGAGAGTGAGGTGGTCACACTCCTTTCTCTAGCTTTCCTTTCCAGTGTCACATGTTTATACTTTGGTGGAGAAGGAACAGGATTAGAATTAACCATCATGTTTATCTTGTTTTTTAGCTTTATCAACTGCCTTCTCATTTTGTATAGGATTCATGTATCGATGATAGTGACGTGATGTTTTTATATTTAATTCTCATTAAGCATGTATTAGCCATTTGGTTATATCAAAGCTTTATAGCATTATTCTGAGTTTACTACACTTTTCTGATCTTTTGTGTCACATTTTTGTTTAAACTCTTTGCCTTTAGTTGAAAAATTGAAGCCACATATGTTACCTTAATGTTAGAACAATTCCATCCATGATTTAGTTTTTGGTCAATTGAGATTTCAGCATATTCAACCTTGAATATTCCCACTTTTAGCTAATTCTACTTTGCACAGTTGTACCCGATAGGTTGAGAGAGTTATTTACCTCTTCAGCTTTGCGGAGCGGAGCCTTAGACACATTGTGACCCATAATAGGTTTATGTTACCCGTGTATGAAGGCGATGTAGTCTTCCAAAAAGGAAAAGAAAAAGCAAAAAGAAAAAGAAAAGAAGAAAAATAAAAATAAAAGTCATGCCGCTTTGCCTTGAAACCCGAACACGGTCCGAGGGGTATATGGCGAAAGCCTTTAAAGCCCGATGCCCTAAACCTTAATTGGTTGGGATTCATCGACTTAATGTTCGCTACACGGGTGGATAGGTAGAGTTTAGCGTGTTGTAGGTGCTTAATTCTCGAAGTCATTCGAAGTCCGGGGTGAAGCCTGCAGAGTTTGTGGTCAAGTGATCCTTTTGGCTTGATGCCCTAAACCTTAATTGGTTGGGAGTCATTGGTGGATTGGATTACCACGGACTTTGGTGAAGTCGGATTTTAGCATTGCACCACACATTTGCAAACAGGAAGAAATAAAGTGTAGCTGATCATATTTAGGCTATTCAACAGTTTAAGGCCATGGCAATATCTTGGTTGGGGGGAGGGAATAACTTTGCAATTTATTGGCTCAAGCTGGTTACCTTAGGAATGATTAGATGTTGGTGGAAGTTCAGGTTGACTTCTTTGGAACCAATGCTGCCCTCAAATTTGTTCTTTCATGTCGGTTTTCGTTCAGGGTCTAAATTGTTCATACTAAAGGTAAAGCTTACCTGTACACACACTTTTTGAACAATATGCACTTTTTGTAAAAGCACGGCGCCCGCCACCTTTATTGTTTTAGCATTGCTTTAAGGGACTAGCAACGTGTCGGTTAGGGGTGTGATTGGGTGCCCAAGGTACTATTTTGGCTCCTATTTAAGATAGGTTTTGAGTGTTTTTAACGGCTAATCATATGAATTAAGCCAATTGTCATGTGCATGTCCACTTAGTCTTCTAATTTGTTTCGAGATTGTTTGGATATTTTTGGGTCTTGGGAACTTGATTCAGTGACTTGGCTTCTTATTTCTTTGAATGCGAGAATCCTCGGTAATTTCACCAAGTGAGCGTGAAATGTCAAGATGGGTTGAAGAATTGGCAAGCGAAGTGATGAATAAAAGTGCGAGGAAGTAATGCGAGTAGCAAAGCGAGAGAGCGGGGGTGAGCCGAGGGTTTTCGCTATGATTGCGAAAATTTTGCTAGGCTAGCGAAATTTCGCTAGCTAGCGAAATTTACTGTTTCTAGTGAAAATTTTCAATTTCGCTATCTCTGTGGAATTTTGCTAGGCTAGCGAATTCGCATTAGCATAGCTGAGTACCCCATCTCTGCGAGAACTGTGCATAGCGAAATTGCTCGACTGTGTTTTGGTGTTTTTGATTCAACGACCACGTTTGTCGAATTACCATCTTGTCCCTATTGTAATTTCATATTTTAGAGTAATTTTGTCACTTCACCATGGGGTTGGCTATATAAGCCTCGACTTTGTAACCACTAAGTAACTTTTCCATTAATACAGGTTTCATGACTTTTCATTTTAGGTTTGCTGCTCTCTTCTCTCTCCTTTTTCTCTCATTTCTAGTTTTGAGCCACACCCCTTGAGGATGACAACTCAAGGGATGCTTAACTAAACCTCCTGACCTTGAAGAGGGAGGGTTCTTAGCTTGGTTTGGGCTTGATTGAGTGCCCGAATGGTGCTGGCCACAGGCCACATTCGAGATAGGTTTGAGTGCTTTTGCGCACTAAACCATATCAGTCAAGCTGATTAGAGGTGTTCGAGGAGTCTATAAGTATCACTTATGTCGTTTCGAGGTTATTTTTTTTTTATTTTACGGGTTTGCATACCTTGGGAGTTCGATATCGAGACTATGTCTTTGAACCATGAAGATTGAACCCGATTATCCAGCCATGAACATATCAAAATTGATGAAGGAATGATGGCAAGGTGATGAAAAAGGATACGAGTGGAGATGCGATTAATGCGGAAGCGGTGAAGAGCAGACAGCCCGGGAAATTTCGCTATGATTGCGAAAATTTATTAGGATTCTGAAAGACCCCCCATAATCCTAGCGAAATTGAGAAGACCTAACTAATTAACAAAAATTTATTTATATAAGCGAAAATCAACATTGCCTAGCGAATTCTTCATTTTCGCTATCTCTCAGGTCTTTTATTAGGCTAGCGAAATTTTGCTAGCTAGCGAGGAAATTCAACGTGCATAGCGAAATTCCATTTAAGCTATCTACGTGTAATTTAAGCTAGGCTAGAAATTTCTGAACTAATAGGGAATTACCGCTACCTAGCAGGGGTACCATCCATTAGTGATTCCACATACAAATTAAGTTGTATAATTAATGCTGACATTCGTTTTTGGTGTATTACCTCCTTGTCCCTTGTATGAGCCAGTATATTTAGGCTTTCCTTTGTGGTTTCACACATTGGGTGGCCTATATAAGCCAAATCATTTGTAACCTAGCGATCTTTTGTGACTTTTCATTTTATGTAAACATCTCATGACTTTCGAGTTTAGGGTTTGCTTTTCTCTTCTCTCTCCTCTTTCTTTTTCATTTTCTAGGCTACCAAACACCCCTCTTCGGATATTATTTCAGAGATGCTTAATAAGTCTCATAACTTTGAGGAGGGTTGCTAGCTTGGTTTTGGGAGGTTGAGGTTGTCCTCATGTTTTAAATACTCTGGTCTTTGTAATTCGCTCCCGTCTTTTCAAATTAGGGTTGAATATCATTTAATGTCATTACTTTGTAATACTTACCATGCTTTAGGGTACAATGCATACTTGTTAGATGCCTTTGTTATTCACAGATAACTACGAGCCAGAAAGGAGGTTGAGTCTTGGGTTTTACGCAAAGGGAGCGTGCATGTTACTGTGTAAGACTCAAATAAAGTGTTTCTAGGGTTGGAGTTATCTAGTTAAACAAAGATCCGATTATGGTTTGGACTATAGGTTGCTTGCCATGATGCGAGGATAAAACCCGATAACACTTGTTTCCCACCCACCCACTTCCCAAGTGTTGTGTTAGTGACTAAACCTTCAAGTTACCTTTTTCACACTTCACTTTCAGTTTTACAATTAATCACCATCCGACAACTTCCCTTTGTTTTGAAACAAATCCAAAAATCCAAATTAAAGCTATACATTTTCAACATCGATGCAAGTCATTCATAGGATGAAAACCCGTCCCGTGTTCGACCACTGAACCAGCATCTTTGCGGTAACAGACCACGGCGATGAGAACAGACACAAATATTGTTGATTCCGCATCACCCTACCGTGGCACGAATCAAATGGCGCCGTTGCCGGGGATGGTGCCAAACTACAAATGATAAGTTGAAGTGTACTTGTAATCCTCATTACAAGTGTAGGTGACCCTTTTTAACACTTTTTGAATCCCAGTTGCTATAACGCAAAGTGTTATCTTTCACCGATGCTTCATCTTTGTTTTGTTTTTTGATCCAGTTTTATTTTAGTAACAATAACCCTTTTAGGATTTGTTTGTGCTATTTCTTGTGTCTCCAATTTGTGTAGCGGTGTTTATGCACCATTGGGAAGAGACATGGTGGGCTACGAATCGGTACAGGTTGAGCAAAGTTGTGAGGAAATCGGTGTGCCCGATAGACCAAATGGATCCCCTACGAAGACGGCCCAGTCGACCCGGTACCACAGTGAATCAGCGACATAAGGTCGGTGAGGACCATATACACCCTCACAGAGTTAGTGCTCCTTCACGCATCATACCCCCTGCTTGAAGATGTAGCGGTGAGGCCACCATTTGGGTGCCCTACTTCCGGCACTCGCAGTATGGAGAATGAAAATCCATATTACCGCATATAAGGGATTGCACTACTTTCATGAAGGCTGTATCACTGACATGGATGTGCTCAAGCTGAAAGCATTTCACCTACACTAAGGATACGCTGCACATGGCTCACCCACTCAGAGGTCGGAACGACCGAAATCAAGCGATCTTCAAACCGAATTTTTGCATAAATTTTCACTACAAAGACCAACTGCTTGAAGATCGATCACTACTTCGCCTATATTAATGAGGAAGTTCTACCGTTGTTGGGGAAAGATTCATGAGACCATCAATGCATGTCCACACCACTGGCTTTTGATACATGGATGCTAGTGAACCATTTTTTTTATGATGCAGGCGTCTCACCATGAAGCAACTATTGGAGACTATGGAAGATGAACTTTTGACAAAAACCCAGATGAGGCCATGGACTTTTTGAACTATGTGGCCGAAACCTCAAAGGGCATGGGATGAACTGAATCCAAGTGAAGCCAAGACAAAGCCTTCAACCAAGTGAGGGGGTATGTATGCACTTTCAAGACACAGACGAAAAGCAAACCAACACTTAACTAGAAGACTGATGAGTCGAAAGAAAACAGCATGAAATGCAAATAAGAAAATGATTTATCTCGCATCCTGGGTTCTTTCTCGCTTTCACTTTCGCCAATAGTCACCCGAGGAGCACCGTCAAGAGCACCCATGCCCCAAATCAAAATAAACCACCCATGATGTCAATACGGTAACACCCATAACCTCCTTAACTCGAGAAATTCATCTCAAACCCTCGTCATGGAAGCCAAATCCCCCTCGCAAACGCTCCAGATAACAACAAATGTGGGCTGTTCCACTTCAATACAACAACAATTTCTCCTCCACTTTCTTCTTCCTCGTTTGAACAGCAATCCCAAACTTAAGTAAAGTAGTAGTATCGCTTCAGAGGAAGAACGTAAGGTGCCGAATGTTCAAACTAATCAAAAATTGAAGCAAGAGAAAGTTCATCAAACAGAAATCGACAATATGCATTCTGAATTTCAAGATTATCCAACCAACAAATTTGTGGTTCGAAGAGGGGGTTGTCTCCCTTCACACAAAGAACAGGGCAAAGGAGTGCATGAAATAACCCGACCAATGATCCAAATGCAAGAACCGATGATAGGCAAGTGGTGACTTTAAGAAGTAAAGAATTGGACCAACAACCTAACTCTAGCCAAATCACCCTCACAAGAGCTAACTCCACTACAGAAGATCATTGGCAACAGAGGTGAGGTGAAGAATAGTGTACCTCCTCCATCTCTAATAAAGCCTCGAAAAAAAAAAAAAGAAAGTTCCCGTTAATCCAATCGAATTTAGAGTTTTACAAAGTTAACATTCCTCTCCTGGACATGATCAAACAAGTCCCAACCTACGCAAAGTTTTTGAAGGATTTATGCACAGTAAAAAGAGGTCTCAATGTAAATAAAAAGGCCTTTTTGACTGAGCAAGTGAGTGCTATCATTGAGTGCAAAACTCCAGTGAAATATAAAGACCCAGGATGTCCAACAATCTCGGTTAATATTGGAGGCATCGTTAGTGAGAAAGCACTATTGGGACTTAGGAGCTAGTGTGAACCTTTCCGCCATAATTCTATGTACAAGCAATTAGGTTCGAGAACTCGAAAACCACTTCCATCACACCTGTCACTAGCCGATAGGTTCATTAAAATACCAAGGGAACCATTGAGGATATTAATGCAAGCGGACCGGGATTATTACCTGCTGGATTGGCCGTAGCTGACGCAGAGCTGGGCTATGTTTGGGAGCCAATCATGTGCCCATCATTTGGGAGGCCATTTTGGCTACTCAATGCCATAATCACCATCTAATGGGGTTATGCAACTCACATTTGGGAATACGACTAGAACTCAATATTTTCATTCGAAAGGCATATGCACTCGAAGAAGATGACCGTGAAGAAGTCCGATAATGATGCAATTCTGAAGAACAGCTAATACAGCAAAGTAGATGCTAACTCCTGCAGTTATCCGAAAAGCCTGGAGGCCAACAGAACCTCAAAGCATGAGCTTAGTACAGGGTATTGGAGAAACAGAAATCCTACCTCTATTAACTGGTGACGAACCAAGGGAACCTCTAATAGTTAGAACTCAAACCTCCCCAGCTTGAGTTGAAGTATGCATTCTCGAAGAAATGGCAAGGTCCAGCCAGATTTCATCAATGTTGACTACTTCAGAAGAGAATAACTCCGCTGCACTTCTCAAAAGGAACAAGTGTACACTGGGTGGAAAATTTCCATTTAAAAAGGCATAAAACCCAAAGAATCGCACCATCACATCTACCTAGAAGAGGAGTCAAAGGCTGTTAGGCAACCACAGCGGAGGTTGAACCCCCACCTGCAGGAAGTAGTTCGCATTGAGGTCCTGAAATTGCTCCAAGCCGGTATCATTTACCCATTTCTGATAGCACTTGGGTGAGCCCAACTCAGGTGGTGCCTAAGAAGTCAGGAGGACAACTCGGTGGGAAAATGAAAAGGGTGAAGAATTGTCTACACGACTCACCACCGATTGGAGCGTGCATAGATTATAGGAGGCTCAATGAGGTATCAAGAAAAGATCACTTCGCCATTTATCGACGCCTCGAAAGAGTTTCCTGACAATCTATTCGCTATCGCTGATGGTATTCGTGGTAGTTCCGTATAGGGATTGCTCCGTAGGATCAGTGAAAAGACCACTTTCACTTGTCCATTGGGTACATATGCTTATAGAAGGATGCTCTTTGGTCTTTGCAACGCTCCGCTACTTTTCGAGATGTATGCTTAGCATGTTCAATGATATGGTGAGCGTGATAATGAAGTATACATGGATGACATCCTCAGAGTACGAGGCGAAGTTCGGTGGGAATGCCCGAATAATCTTAGGCCATCCCGAAAAGGTGCATAGAGAAGAACCTCGGTGCTTAATCGAGAAGTGCTATTTTATGGTTAAACGGGCGAATTGTATCGCACACGGTTTAATAACGAAGTTGATAAAGCAAAGATTGAACTTATTTCCAAATTGCCGCCCCAACCGAATGTAAAAACAGCTAGCAATTCCTCAATATGTGCTTCACGTATGTCTATTAAAGACTTCGAAGATCGCTAAACCCATGTACATGCTTCTGCAGAAAGATGCTAAATTGGCTGAAGAAAGAATGCCAGAGAGCTTTGAAGAGTCGAATCCCATTTGACTACGCCCAATAGTACGAGCACCTTAACCCGGCGCCTGCCTTTGAAGTGATGTGATGCCGTTGATCTTGCATCGCGGCGCTTCTCTACTAAAGAGAAAATGGAAACCTCATGTAATCTATTATGCAAGAAACCTTGAACGGAAGCACAAAGGAATTATAATTACTACGCAGAAGGAATTGTCAAAAGGGTCTATGCTTTAGACAAATTTCGAGCATACTTGGTCGAGTCCGATATAGTCATTTTTATGGACCATTCCGCTACATCTCCTTCACCAAGAAAAAATGCGAAAGCAAGGGGCCATTCATGGGTTCTTTACTCGTGGAGTTTAACTTGCAAATTATAGACAAGAAGGGAGCAGAGAAATGTGGTGGCATATCATCTTCAAGGTTAACAGCCTATGACACTAGCCCACCCATCAATGATGAATTCCCCAAGAATCCCTAATGCATCCGGGAAAAAGCCCCGGCATGCTCACATCACACTTCTCGGCCGTGGGAAATCCCATCAAAGTGGAAAGAACAGGATAGAAGGTATTTCTTTGCGAAGATCCATTCCTATTATTGGGTAAAGAACCCTTCTTTGTTCCTAAATACTCGTGCAGATCAAATAATCGTAGTTGCCTCGAGGAGGAACAAGCAGGAATTCGAGCCACTACTACATGAGTGCCTCGGTGGTCATTTTGCTCTCACGGCGAAGGCTGTGCTGGGCATCGTTTTTATCGGCCTTCCTGCTCAAGGAAGCACACCAAATGTGCCGTATATGTGATGGATGCCAAAGACTTTAGAAGTTGTCTCACACACATGATGCCTTTGAACCCAATTTAGTAATGAGCTTTATTCGATGTGTGGGGCATTGATTTCATGACCCTTCCCATGTCGTATGGTGGTCACACGATATTTTGGGGCGGAGGGACTACGTGTTCACGGGTCACAATCCCCCGCAAACCAATGACCACAGGTGGTACTTAAATTCTGAAAGCAAACATCTTTCTAGGTTCCGGGGTGCCAAAAGCCATTATTAGCGATGGAGGTTCTATTTCAGAATAAACCATTTGAAAACTCATGGCTAAATATATGTGAAACACAAAGTACACCCCTACCACCTCAAACAAGTGGCCAAGTAGAACTTGCCAACAGGAGATTAAGACTATTCTAACGTAAGGTGGTAAACGCCAATAGAAAGATTGGTCCATCAAACCCGTCGATTCACCAGGCTCATAGAATACCTTCTTCAAGACAAACCCGAGTGTCCCCTTATCGATCGGGTCTATGGTGGCATGTCACCCTTCCAAAGGAAATCGGCACAAAGCTGCAGTGGCGCATCAAGAAGCTTCGAACATGGATCTGGGCAGAGCCTGAGTTAAGAGGTTCCTAATCTCAATGAGTTGGAAGAAATACTAAATGATGCATACTTGAATCTCTAAAGATTGCAAAAAGAAAGATAAAAATGGCATGACCGAAGGATAACTGAAGAAATTCAAATAAGGGACCGCCTCCAGATATTCCAACTCCATCTATTTCCCGCAAGCTCAAATCGCTGATGGATCGTCCATTCATTGTTCAATGTGCTTACCCTAATGGTTCAGTTGACCCACTGATCCAAATGATGATAAAAGGGATCGAGTCAATGGACAAATGGTGAAGTCTATATCGCTACAGCCAGACTATCGGAGGAAATTGGCCCCACCGACCTCCTAGCCCCATAAAATTACAGCCAGGTGGCTACGCTTGGTTCCAGCAGCCATCGTTTTCATTCTGTAATACTAAATAAATGGAATGCCCCCTTCTCCAGCTTTCATCATGATTAAGGTGGTACATTCCTAATTCATTAGTTTGCATTCTATGCCAGCTTTATTTTTCTTTACAATTTTGCAAATTACTTTTTGTGCCTCCATTTAATGTAATCGTTTTTGTCTTCAATTGAACAATTGAATTGCTTTAATTGGCCAATTGAATTGCCTTTAATTGAAAAATTGAAACCTTGCATGTTACCTTAATGTTAGAACAACTCCATGCATGATTCAAGCTGTCAATCAGAGTTCCAAAGATTATCAACTCAACATTCCCCCTGCTAATTCACACACGCACATCGATTGTTCCAATAGGGTCAGTCAAATTATTTGCCTTTCACTTTACAAATAATTTAGGTATGATGGCAACTCCATGATAGGTTTGTCTTACTCCATATTTGAAGACCAATGTAGTCTTCCAAAAAAGGAAAAGAAAAGAAAGACAAGAAGAAAAAGAAAATAAAAGTCGTGGAAGCTTTGTCTCAAGCCCGAACACTGGCCCGAGGGGTATATGGCTTAAAGCCTTTGAAGCCCGATGCCCTAAGCCTTAATTGGTCGGGAGTCATCGACTTAGTGTTCAAG
This sequence comes from Tetrastigma voinierianum, assembly GCA_016808115.1. NCBI lineage: Eukaryota > Viridiplantae > Streptophyta > Magnoliopsida > Vitales > Vitaceae > Tetrastigma > Tetrastigma voinierianum. The sequence continues at coordinate 78,734 of JAEQBH010007783.1, read as the reverse complement.
CACCCGCACGGTAGAGTTTAGCGCCAGAGGTGCCACCTCAAGTCATTCGAGTCCAAAGGCGAAGCCCGTAGGACGGTCAAGTGATCCTCGCTCGATGCCCTAAACCTTAATCGTTGGGAGTCATTTGCACTGCTGCACCCGCTTTGGTGAAATCGAAGTTTTGGAGCATCATGACCCTACAATTTAGTTAAGTAAAGAACAAGTGTGTAGCTAATCCTATTTAGGTCAAGCTCAACAAATTAAGGCCATGCCAAAAGAGCTAGGTCGGGGGAGGAAATGATTTTTTCACTTTATTGGCTCAACTGCTATATTAAGAACTATTAGAATTTGATGGAAATTCAGTTTGAGAACCATGGATCCGATGTTGACCTAAAACTTTTTCTTATATGGTTTATGTTCCTCATGCCGGTTTTCAAACTTGTATCAATTCTTCATTTTAAAGGTAATGCTTATTTGTATATACACCTTTTTGAACCATAAACTTTTTGAGGAAATCACTGCATGCATGCCTTTATTATTTTTGCATTGCTAAGGGACTAGCAAAGGTCATTGGGGTGTGGATTAATACCAAATAGTGCTATTTCGAGCCCTATTCGAGATAGGTTTTGAGTGATTTTTGCGCACTAATCGTATTAATTAAGCCAATTGAGGTGTTCAGGTCTACTTAGTATCACTTCTGCCGTTTCGAGGTTATTTTTGTTTATTTTGCATGTTTTTGCATACCTTGGGAGTTCAATATCGAGATATGTGCTGAACCATGAAGATTGAACCTAGTTATCAACAATCAAACATATCAAAATTCAATGAAGGAATGATGGCAAGGTGATGAAAAAGGATGCGTGAAAAAGCAAAGTAAGAGCAAAGGAAGAACAAAGTAACCCAGAAATTTCTTATGATTACAAAATTTACTGATTGCTGTAATTTCTATAATCCCACAACTGAGAAATTTCGCTAGCCAAGAAAATTCTCGCTACATAAATGAAATAATCACCGGTGCTCAGCAAATTCCTTCATTTCGATATCTCAAATTTTACATAGCGTAAATTTCATTAGCTAGCGAATTCATCGAGGCATAAAATTCCCCATTTTCGCTTATTCTGTAATTTCGCCAGGCTAGCAAAATTTACCTACCCAGCCAAATTTTCCCCATACAAATTCCCGCCTCGTTAAATTTGTCTAATTAATGCCAACCAACTGCTTTGGTGTATTACCTCCTTGTCCCTTGTATGAGCCAATATATTAGGCTTTCTCAGAAGTTTCACACATCGTGGCCTATATAAGCCCTCATCATTTGTAACTCCTAAGCAATCTTTTGGCAACTTTTCATTTTATGTAAATATCTCCAAGCAAACTTTCGCTTGTGGTTTGTTTTTCTCTTCTCTCCTCTTTCTTTCATTTTCTAGGTTACTCAAACACCCTTTCGAGGATGATAACTCAAGAGATGCTTCGCTAAGTCTCATAACTTTGAAGAGGAGGGTTGCTAGCTTGGTTTTCAGCGCTCGAGTAGGTTATTCATGTTTTAAATGCCACAGTACGGTATTTATGGCTCCTACCAAATTAGGGGCTCAATCATTTAATGTCACATTGACCAATACTTACTGATGTTTTAGGGTACAAAGTGGTATACTATTGTTGGGATGCACTGTTATTCTTTAGATGGCCTCATTTAGCCACCGAAATGAGGCTGAAAAGGTGGTTTTGAACTTAAAGGACCGTGAATGCATGTTACCCGTGTGTGACTCAAATAGAAGTGTTTTTGTGGTTAGGTTATCTAGTTAAACAAAGATCCTATTATGGTTTGACCATAGGTCATTGCCATGATGCGAGGATAAAACCCGAGGACACTTGTTACCCCTCCCATGTTGTCAAGCTAGTGACCTAAACCTAAAGTTACCTTTCACACTTCACTTTCAGTTTTGCAATTAATCGCATCCAAATGAATCTCCATCAAGTTTGGAAAACAAATCCAAAAAATCCAAATTAAAAGACTCACCATTTTCAACACCGATGCAAGTCATTCATATGGGATGAAAACCCATCCCCGTGTTCGACCTCTATACCACTATGTCGTTAAAGAGTCGACTACAGTTAGGAGGAACTTAGGACTACAAATATTGTTGATTCCGCGATCACCCTACCGCGGCACGAATCGTGGTCGCCGCAGGCCGTCCTCATGCTTTGAATGTCATGTATCGCATTTATGGTTCCCACTTCCAATCCAGGTTTAATGCCATTTAACGCCTTTCCTTCGTCACTTGTCATGTTTTAGGTTCGCATTCTTACGTTAGATGCACCGATATCCTTTAGATGTCATTGACGAGCCATTGAAACGAGGTAAGCAATGTCGGGGTTTCAAACTGAATGGGACTTTGAATGCTTAGTATTTGTTTGACTCAAATAGGAGTGGTTCTTAGGGTTAGGCTCTTATAAATTTCAAACAAAGATCCGGTTTGGCTTCGATCACATGTCATTTGCCCTAATGCGAAGAAATAACCCGAGGACACTTCAATACTCCCCATGTTATCAAGCTAGTGGACCCAAGCCTTCAAGGTTACCATTTCACACTTTCATTTAAGCTTTATAGTTAACTCGCTGAACAAACAACTCACTGCTTTTTAACCAACCAAAAAATACAAACAAAAAGTCTCACCATTTTCAAACATCATGCGAATCATTCGGGATGAAACTCCATCCACTGCGGTTCGAATTCTAGACCGCCACATCACAAAGAGTTTGACTACTCGTGAAGGAGGAACATAGGAAACAAATTCCTTTGTTGGATTCCGATCACCCCACCGCCGACATCGACCATGAGTGCACCTCATGCATAATTTCACGATGGGCGGCGTTGAAGCCTTATTCGTGCTCTACTCCTGAATATTCCACGGCATGGAGAATGAAACCCTTACAATCACATAAGGGAGTTTGAGGAAGTATGCACCACTTTCAAAGAAGGTGCAAGTGACATGGAGCTCCTCAATCTGAAAGCCTTTCCACTCTACCCTAAAAGACAAGGCAAAATTTGGCTAAATGCATCGAGGCTAAGAACCATATGAATGAGAGCTGTGCATAGTAATTTCTAAAAATTCTTCTTCAAGGTTTCAAGACAAACAATTAGGAAGAGGCAATTCTACATTTGGTACCATGATGGTGGGAGAGGTTCTCCTAAAGGCCGGGAGAGATTTATGGAGACTATCAAGGTAATGCCATACACCATGGGTTTGATACATGGATGTTGTGAACCATTTTGCGATGGAATGTCCCCTTCCATGAAACAATTATCGGAAACTATGTAGGAGGAGATTTCTTGAGTAAAACCATGATGAGGCAATGGACTTCTCAATTATAAAATGAGACTCCTAAGGGTCGGGATGAGCCAAACCCAAGAGAAGCTGAACAAATTCAAGCCACCAAAGGAACTAAAGAGGGAGGCATGTATGCCTCTCCGAAGATATGGAGCCGAAAGCTAAGGTATCTACCTTGGCTAGAAGGTTGGAGGAATGAAAGAAAGGGTCCATGAGGTGCGTGCAAGGATCAAAGCCATGTCAAAATCGCTTTCAACCGGCCACCACGACCACCCAGAGAACTAGCGTCCAAACCCCCATTATGAGGAGCAACGTGGCGGCCAAAACAAGCCGCAATCAAATGCTCCATATGGCAACACTTACAATCCCAACTCGGGAGGAGCCACCCTAACCTTCCTAGAAACTCAACCTCCCCAAAGATATGTACCCCCCACGAGCACAAGAAGAAGATTCTACCACCACTTACAAGACAAAGAAGCACCCACCCTCCTCTCCTATCGAGCAAGCCATTTCAACTGAGCAAGGTGGGCGGAAATTTTGTGAGGGAGCAAAAGGCATCAATAATGCTCGCTTAACAAAAAAAATTGAAAATGTAGAAAGCTCCTTGAACAAGAGAATGGGATGGGATGGAAAGTAACCTTAATCAAGAATTTGGCGCCTAAGCAAGCATCCATAACAAGAATGGCAAATCGCCAGCTAGAGGCCAGGAGGTTCTTCACCACGCTAAATCCAAGGAGAAAGCCCATGAATCGAGCTATTCCAAAGTGAACCTCCCCCCAAAAAATGGATGAAGTCAAAGTCGCATTACCTTAAGAAGTGGAAGAGGTTGATCACCCAACGCCAAGCTCGTTGAGGAACCAAAAGGAAGAAATGGAGCCGTAATCACATTTTCAAGGAGGACTCAATGAAGCACCGCATGCCACCCCATTTCCCAAGCACTAAGAAGAAGAAGGCATCCTAAAGAAAGTGTGCATCCCAGAAGTCCTAAGGCGTGAAGGTCAACATACCCCTTTGACATCATCAAACAAGTCCCTACTTATGCAAAGTTTTTAAAAAGATCTCTCGATAATCAAAAAGCGGGTCAAGACGACAAAAGGCATTCTTAACTGAACAAGTTAGCTCCATCATCCATTGCAAGACAATGGTGAAATACAAGGATCCAGGGACCCCAACTATCTCAGTTAACATTGGAGGAACCTACATTGACAAAGCACTCGTTGGGGACGGTGTTGTCAACCTACCGCTATACTTGTATACAGTACTTTTGTGGCTCGGGAGATTAAACCAACCAACATCACCCTATCCTTACCGATCGTTCAGTGAAAATACCAAAAGGGATAGTGGAGGATGTGTTGGTAAAAGTAGATAAGTTCTACTATCCGGTGGATTTCGTGGGTTCTACCACGTAACCGGAGGCGGGGCACTAATATGCCCATTATATTGAGAAGGCCATTTCGCCACATCAAATGCCATTATCACTGCCTAATGGGGTCATGCGTTTCACATTTGCAACATGACACTGAGCTCAACATTTTCCACTAGCAACAAGCAAAATCAACCGAGGATGAGGGAGCAAATCTGATGAAGTTTGGGTTCGAGTGGTACACCCGTAGGAAGGCATGATATATTAACAAAATGCCAGGAAGAATCGATGGAGAACAATGAAGCAAAGCATTTAAGAATCCACCATTCTCCCGCAATGCTAGCCTAACGCCAACGTGAGACCAGATTGCCCAAAACAAGTGTGAGAGTCGAGCATGAAGGCACCTGCAGCACACACCACTGCATGCGTGGAGGAGCTTCTCCTCCTGGACCCTCCTTGAGATCCAATGGCTACACACTGGGAGTGGTTCCTGCAGGAACCTGGAGACCACTCCAAATTTTTGTTGAAATTTTTACTTTATATTATTTTAAGTCTTGATCAGTTTTTAGTGGTGCTACTACTTTACCTATTTTCTTTTCAAATATTTTCATTTACAAGCTTATCTTATCACAATTTTTGGTTTTGAAATGTTGCAGGTTGCAAAGGTGTGAGAATCTCATTTTCCCTCCCCGTGATTCTGGGAAGGTAATACAGTGCACTGCTCAACCATGCCACTTCTCCTCGCTTTCAAACTGCTCGTTTCATCTTCATTGAGGCACTGCCGCTTTCTTTTTGAAAGCTGATAATTTTGTGTTACATCGACATAAAATATACCATACAACTAGCTTTTCCCCGCACTTTTGTAACCATTATTTCATATTTCAGGCTTTGTTTCTTCCAAAAGTTGAAAAATTGGAGACAGTATGTTACGTGTTTTGTTAGCCTAGTTCTATACTTATCTAATTGTTGGTCATTGGTCTCCGGTCTCGCCTTCTCTTCCACCGAGAGCCAGCCACACACGCGGCAATACCGCCTTTCATTAATAAAGCAAAGAGTCGTCGACCCCCCTTTCTTTTTTTTTTTACTTAGCAAAACTAGTTTTAGCTTGTGCAATCCACTGTAATAGGTTGCGTCTCATAAAAGAAGACCAATATGTCTCAAAAGAAAAAGAAAAGAAAAGAAAAGAAAAAGAGTTTCACAAGCAATACGCTCTACCAAATCCCGAAAGAATGCTCCGAGTGTGGTATATGGCTAAAGCCTTTAAAGCCCGTGCTCCAACCAACCGGCCTGAGCCACCGATGAAGGAAGCTTTAGCGAGCCAGGTGCTGGAAATTCAAAATCATTCGCAGTCCAAGTATTCGTGGAGTTTTGTGGTCGATAGATCCATTCGCTGATGCCCTAAACCTTACGGCCGAGTCATCATGATCTCGTTATACGGATCTGGTGAGGTTGAATTTCGCATTGCATCCTACATTACTTTAGAAAAGGTATGAAATAAGAGGAATCGACTATTTGGTTGGTCAATTCTTCTAAGGCATTACAAAGAGTCGGGCTCTGGGTGGGTATGAACTAGTTAGTTTATCGATGCAAATTGATCTCCTATACACTTAGCACTCCTGCAGTGGAAGCTTCGTGTTTATTACCTGGGTGAACACTTACCCAAATAATTGGATCCGTATGGCATGCGCCTCTCAAACTAATTTTAATGCAAGGTTCCAACCTGACATCGGGTTAGAGCATTACCTATACCCACACTTTTGTACACATCCGCATGTTCCTCCCTTTTCGTCAGTTCGTTTTCATTGTTAAGGGACTAGCAATGGTGGTTAGTGTGATTAGTGCTTAAAAAGTGCCTTTGGAGTCTATTCATCGTAGGTTTTAGGCACTTTTAGGTAATTAATCATTCCAAATAACCCATTTGGCATATTGATGTCCCATTGTGTTACTAACAACATTTTGTAGGTGTTTTCAAGGCCAGGCCAAACATTCTCCATCTTCTGACCTGATCGAGGACGTAGCTGAATCACTCATAATCCAAGCCGAGTTCAAACTATATTGCAACTTAGAAGAACAAGAGCGTAAGAGAACCACAAAGGAACAGATAAGAGAAATTGAAGAAGAATAGAGCATAAGAAAATTCAAGACTGTATGTGCCAAAATCCGTGACTATGCGAATTCGCGACCGTGCCAATTTTTGGCATTGTGCCAATTTTGCACATTGCCAACTTCATGCTAAATCCCTCTCCTCCCTTGTTGACTTTTGATTTTCTTTTTCTCATTTTTTTTCCATTTTTACCCTTGTCTAATGCTTTTCGAGGGCATAATGGTATTGTACCCAAGAAAACTCTATATAAGCTCCAATGTTCGGGGGAGAATTGTAACCGGGGAACTTTTTGAACTTTGTCTTTAGTGGAAACGCAGCACCGTAAGTTCTCCCTTTTGATTAGAGACACCTGGTAGCGTGGATTTGATACTAAACGCCTTTCCTCACTCGCCAAAGCCGCTGTAAGATACCCAATGTAGATCTGAGACGACCCTAGAGTCTGAGGCTGATGATCATGTCTTCAAGGTGATGCCTAAGAGAGGATGCATCAAGTTTCACAAGCGAGGGAAACTATCACCAGGTATACTTCCGCCCTTCAATATACTCAAGAGGGGAAAAAGGCAATTGTACATTCTGATGGCTTTATCGTTTTAGTTTATCAAGTGTCCACGAGGTATTCCATGCCTTCATGCTCCGTAAGTACACCTCAAGATCCGACTCCATGTAAAGTGGGATTAGGCGAGCTTGTTATTGATGGATGGGACACCTTCGAGGAGGGACCAGTGAAAATTATGGATGTCAAGACTGCCTCTTGCGAGGGAAACTATGAAGCCGGTAAAGGTGTTGTGGCAAAGATCGAGGAGTTGAAAAAGATAACATGGGAACACGAAGACACGTCGCAGGCCACTTATCCTTTCTTATTTAAAAGATGCATACATTGTTTTTACCATTTAGTACTAATGATTGTTGCATATGCAATAGATTATAGGGTATATGTAATTGGGCTAAATTTTTTTAAGGGGGAGGAGAGAGAGAATGTAAACCCAGAAAATGCAATTTTAAAATGGTAAATGTACTCCACATCAAGTAGAGGTTGAAAAACCCGAATTTTCTAGATTCCTGATGACAAAACAGACTTCAATTGCTGATCTGCCTGCGAAATCTAGATACCCAGTCAAATTTCATTAGATTCCGAGATAATCGGAATTTCAAGTATTTCAAGGAACATGTGTCGGATGACACATGGAGTGGTGCCACATGGCATGACCATGTGGATGCCGCATTTAATGTGCTTTAGAAGTTTACATGGCACAGAATCATGTGGGTGTGGCATTTGTCACCTAGTGGGATTAGTCCATGTGACATGGCACATGGAAAATGAATCATATGAAGACACATGTCATGTGATAAATAGAGCTGAGAGGAAGTTTCCTGGATCAAACAACACTTTTGCAGAGAAAAGGAAAAGAAAGAGAAAAGAAAGAAAAGGAGAAAAAGAAAAGAAAGGAAGAAAGGAAGAAATAAAAGAAAGAAGAGGAAGACAAAAGAGAGAAGAGGAAAAAAAATCCTTGCGTGGGAAAAGGAAAAAAAAAAAGGGGAGAAAGAGAGTCTGTCATAAGACTCTCTCGGTTCCGTGTTCGACCTACAAACATGCCAGACTAAAGTCGGTCAACTCATCACATGAGGTGCCAAAAACAAAAAAGAGCTTAGGTTTTCTCCCTACACTAGTTCTTCGAATCTAAGGGTCACAATAACTGTGGTTCAACTCAACCATGGCCCCGAAGTTTTCATCGCTATACTATTTTTCGGGGATGCATGCGTAGCTCGAGGACCGCCTATGGGATGAATTTTATAGTGTAGTAAACCTATGAAAATTTATTTAAATTTTCTAAAAATGCAAAATGGTAATTTTTGTAATAATTCGAGGAAAAGCTAGATTTTCTAGATTTCTGATGACTAAACATATTTCATCATCGAATCGTTCACAAATCTAAGACCTTACGACCTCACACCTCAGATAATGATTTTTCATGATTACTGAATAATAATCATGGTGCCATGTGGTACCCTGATCAGACCATTGTGAGGCCAAGTGTCACCTTAGAGTTTGCATGGAGGTGAGTGGTGTGTGTTTAGGTACTGAGACACATGGTCACCAATGCCATGTGTTCAAGACCATGAGAATCGCTTCGAGTAGTGGAATGAGAGGAGAATGTGATTAAAAACAAGATAGAGAGGGCATAACAAAACAAGAACTGGAGAGAAGAGGAGGATTTATAGGCAACCTGGGCTTCATGAACCGAGGAAGGAGAAGGAACCAGAAAACTAAGAAAGAAAGAAAGGAAGGAAGGAAGGAAAAGAAGGAGGAGCCAAACCTCCATTGTTGCAAGGTTGAAGGATCAAGGACTTGATTCCAATAAAGCCACAAGAGGTAAGGATCACCCTATTTGTTTATTCTCGTTAAATAAGGAAATGGCATTTGGTCGAAGATGGTTGTGACCCTCAATGGAGGAGATTTTCGTGATAAAAATGTCGTTTCTTTTCTAGTGAGATGCTATCCAGCTTTTTTCCTTCAACCCTATGATCTGTTTTTAGCCATAATCACATCATCACCGATAATGAATTGAATGATTCCAATTGTCGGGTAAACTTGACTCACAGAGAATATATGTCCTCGAAATAGGTTCATCCAAAAGTCCAACTCTTCTGACCAAATACATTCCCATGAGAGCTTGGTGTCTCGTATTAGCTTCTCGGGTCCCGTTTGAAAACTGAGTAGCCCTGTTTAAAAATAGTGTTTCCAACATCACTTCCTGCTTTTTTATCAATTTCAATTACTAAATTTTGTGACTTTTCACTAATCTCTACACCCGGGGCCAGATGGTATGAAGCTTGAATCTAAAGCCATTGCGAATCGACTTTCGGGCTAATTCTACACCCAGCCAGGGATGCAGGATGAGGCTTCAACAAAGCCATTGTGAATTGTGGATTGTCGCCATCTCTGGTTAAGAGACGACATGATGATTCTTGGTGTGTGTTCCAAATAATTGGGACCTCTATACTACTTGAATATGGACTGTTCTCAGAGGTTGTGGACTCGATATATCATGTCTCAAAGCACGTGGGTGTGTGAGTTGTGCATTAAATTACTTAATTAAAGTTAGAATCAGAGATGCATGCTTGTGTGATGCATTAACATGAATGTGTGGGAATGCTATCATAACAAACATGAGTAATGATATTAGACTAAATATATGAACCGTGTGCATTTAGAATAGTCGCTCGCATACTAGACGTGTGTACCTGCTAGAATAGTCGCTCATGGTACACCTAGATGGTGTACGATATATGTTATCCATGTAGAGGTCACTCGTATGTGGCAAGGTATAAAGTTCAATGGCACATTCCAGATCGCATAACCCGCATCACGCATCGATTTCACGGGATCGCGCATTGGTCAGAAATTAACACTACGTATGACGTTGATGGTGCTGTCTGGGAGTGGACAATGTCCAAGAGAGTCATGCGTTTATCGAGACTCCATTCAATGCTTTGAAGGCAAAGTGGTTTATCGGCTAAACGTCTAATGCTTTAACAAGAGGTTTGACACCCCATTTCCTAAGGGTCCGTTGACAACCCATCAACCCGTGAAATATTCGTGGATGTCGGGTAACCCGACACCACTCCATTGAGTCCCCTTTTCCAAGACTCAGATCGGCCCAACAATCAAGGTAGTCTCCTTTGTATCGGAGCTCTACCGAATACAACCTGTCCCAACATTGTACAACGACCACACCGAGTCCACGTGCGAGTAAAAATGGTCATTGGGCCCATGCATCAATACTCACAAAAATACATCAACTATATTACCATAGTTCAAGAGTTATTACACTACTCTTAACCAAAACATATATCAAAATTTAAAATTCTAATACATACTATACAAAATATGCCCACCAAAGCCACAATCCCAGCTTTTTCTAAAAACACCCAGCCAGCCAGCCGTCTCCTAACACTCAGACCAAATAATGATCCCTCGACAGGCAAGCAATGCCCAAGAGTCATGGGTTACTTCCCACCTGAAGTGCACATGAAATGTGCATAAACAAACACACACCTCAAGAAAATACATGATACTACTTGAATGTCTACATGCCCAATCCCATGTCTCGAAGTCCTCACGACCCTCACACATGCTCGCCAAATGTGAGAAAATACGCTTTCAAAACAAAGGTTTTTGTTCCCCGAAAACTTACTACTCGACTTTGGTAAATCTATTAGACAACTTCAAGTGAGAATTTGTCTGATAACTCCTCGAAACAATTCATACCCTCCGACGGAATTGCTGGTTGCAATCCCACTGACAATCTCCAAAATCTTCCGTTGAAATTCCTTTCACAACCATTTTCCTTTTTCATTTTCTTTCATGTCATGCACTCACACCTATCGTTCTAGGGTGCCCCGGTGCATATGGAATGCATTATGCCATTTCCAAACAATTCATGCTAATATATTTTATACGTATATATTAACAAACATTCACATACATCATAAAGTTATTCAATCCATGATAATAACATCAAAATTAGCTCACGGGCTGGAATTCAACAATTCACTAAATCTTACTTTGAATCACCTCAAACCAATACAAAAATCAATAATAAATCACGTGAACAAGAGGAAATTTAGGTTTCAGACTGCTTCATACCAATAATAATAGGGATTTTCTTCAATTCTGCTCAAATAATACGAGACTAAAACACGTGCCATCCAGTCTTAACAAATCCCCATCTATTAAAATGACTCTTAGCTAAAGAATAAACCAAGTAGGAAAAGATCCCTACCTCTTGGAGTTGTCGAAACTCCAGAAAATCGGTGTCCACGCGTAGCCTTTATATCGTAGATCAACTTTGCTTCTTAGCCCGACGAGAACCGATGGTCCGAAAGCCGGGAAATCTAGAGAGAAGTCACACTTTCTCTCTCTAAAACCGCCTCACCCTTACCGCATCGATCCAAATGAATTAATGGGTAAAGAAGGTGCCTTTTTGTCTTATTTACTTATTATTTTCACTTACTCTATTTGTCCTTTAGTTTTGAGACTCCCTAAAGGCTTTTTTCGATACTGGGCTTAATCTAAGCCACTATTCTCATCCTCTCACTTAATCATGCAACATGTGTCACAAGGGCATATGCAGTGTTTTACTTTGTCACATTACATGTCTCTCACAAGCCATCATACGAACACCGACACCCTAAGTGTATCGAAAAACGCGGAAATTCAACCCGTTTTCAGAATTCAACGAATTCGGTCGTGGTAGCTAGATTTGGATACCATTCCAACGCAGGAAGCCCCGTTTCATCATCCGAGATCTAGAAAATTTTTGGATTTTGACCGAAATTACCATTTTACCATTTTTTCATAAAATTAGGATTTTCTCGGGTTTTACAGGTTTATCGGAGACTGTCCAAGCTTTTGAATTAAAGCGGTTTATCGGAGATTGTCCAATGCCTTTGAATTAAAGCGGTTTATCGGAGACTGTCTAATGCTTTTGAATTAAAGCGGTTTATCGGAGATTGTCCAATGCTTTTGAATAAAAGCTGCCAATCGTATTTGTTAAATGGTCTAAAATTAATAAAATAAAATATTTTTTTTTTGGAAAATGTTTGCATCACGACAATGAATCAATGGCAAAGTGGTATGAGTTCTATTAACTCAGATTTGTCACCAAGGGCACATTGGGAGATGGGAGCTCAGAAAGGTTTTATTATGGGCATAGAGGTCATTCCATATATGGCATGTGTGGGATTGAAACTCCGGACATAGTCCCATTTGAATGTTTAGTGACTTTAATACCATCATTTTCATGTGCAACTAGCGGAGTGCAGTCTTCAGGTGAGGTTTTGGTTTCATCATAGTCACCTCGCCGGACCTCTGTATAGGACACATCAAAGTGATGTGGTATTAACAATTCTAGAGGCCTGGATTCAAAGTACGGACATGCCTTGATTCTCTTGATGTTTTGTATATGTGTGATGAGGACCACTAGTTTAACATATCCTGCTTTTGTATAGATAGAACACACTGGTTCTAATAGATGTATATTTTGCATCATATGTGGTGAGGTCAGGTTTTACTCCCACGACAGGTATAATTCCCAGATATTTAAGGAATTAAATGAGCAGGAATGAGTCTCAACACATGAGATGGCGGCAATACTCCGACACCCGATAACTACATGTTTCCGGGTCCACAGTCATCGACGTGACCCCGATTTTCGGCCGCCGATATACAAGAATGATAGTCTTCAAAGTTAAATAATAATACACATTAATAATAAAACATAAGATGAAATTTTGAACAGTCCAGATTATTTCCATATCGAGTATTATCACTTATACGGAATGGCGCCAGTTAGTGGACTATTTCTCAGGTGTAATCACGAATTTCATAACATGCCACCAAAGGTAAATATTCATATATCGGTGTTATATATATTGTTACGAATGACGTAAAATTCATGTGATTCCATAATTATCCATGGTACTCTGCAGCTAAAAAATACCATCATTAATCGTCTACGTAGTGTTCATTATTCATGGAACATGAGATAAATGCGCGGTATTTTGTATCAGAGCATGTAAATGGGGCATCGTATCGAGCTGAAAGTGTGGTGCGCATGGTTATAACTCATTCATCATTCTTAGTGAATGGATGGTGATTCAAGACTCCTCGACCACGCCCAATATCTCACGATTTCGCTGGCATAATATATATATATATATACATATATATACATGTGTCGGGTATAGTGTATGGTAATATTAGATCACACCTCCCCCCCTAAGTCAAGACATAGTAGTCAAGCGTTTATACATGATCCCGTCACGAAAAACCCGTAAAATGAGAAAGGCATGGTATCCACGGTGAGTAAACTTGAAATCGGTGGCCCACAAATGCATAAATGACGGTCGCAGTTGATTAACAATGGGATACGGATGGGCGATCCAATGAGTTTTCGGCTTTGGCAAAACAAAATATTTTGTTTTGCAAGGGTCGCCGGATGAAACATCAATATTTAGTTTTCGCCACCGCAAGGAAGAAGTGGTGCGGAGAGTCGGGGAGGACTCTGGACATGGGTACGATGAGTCTCATCTCACTTCACAGTATGTAGATTTCACTAGAATCAATATGTTTCATCCGAATTGATGTGTGTATTACTGGTGGTGAACATGACACAAAGTGCACTAAAGTGAGCAACTCAGAGGGGAGGCTATCCTTATCAGCACTGCTCACCGTCGTGGGACCCTCTTAGGTGCAGTTACTATTACAAGCACAACTCATCCGAGACTACAAGAAAGAAAGACAAACTGTGTTTTAAGAAACCTTTTGTAAGAAACCAGATTTTTTACATGTAATATTTTGGTGTTACAAGAGTTGAAATCCTCGAACTCTTATGAGCTATTTGGATAAATTTATATATTTTTCTAAAATATATACAATATGAATGGATTCTATGAACGTGTAAACCTGAGAAAATCTACCTTATGAAAATGGCAAATGGTAATTTCAATAAAATCCCAATTCTTCAGATATCTATCACTAAACTGACTTCACTCTTAATCATCTCACAAAATCTAGCCACCATGTCGCACTCCTCATTCAATTCCAAGACAATGAAATTTGCACGCTTTATAAGAACGGTGAAGGTTTGATTAATTTGGCATTTTGAGTGCCTCACAAGCAGCCATGTCGATGCAAAATTAATAACTCGAGCTCATGTGGGGCCCATGGCGACATGTTGCACCTCCTAATTGGTGGGAAATCCAATAGTTGGTGGATAAGAAATCCAATGAGCCAATGGTGGCTTGACAAGTGGCAAGTGAGGGACAAAATGAGAATAAAATGAAAAGAAAAAGAGACATCTTATCTTAAAATGGTGCTGGACGTGCAGTGGAGGAAAAAACTGTGATTTTCTATATAGGCGTGTAACTTCAGATTTCCTAGCTTTCTGGACCGTTTCGTCACACGAGCCAAGAAGCAAAGTTAACATGTCGAAAGGGCTACTCGATACTCGATTTTGTGGAGTTTTGACAACCCAAGAGGTAGGGTCTTCTCCTACTCCTGCTATTTTCTAGCTTTAAGGGTCAAATGATTCGGGAGTGCCTGAGGTCGTGAATGGTCGCTGGGTCGGTCCCAAAACTTGGGACCGAATTGTCGAATTTTTTGGACCCGCTGGGCAATCCTCGACTGATTACTGACCGTTATTGGTCCATGTTTTATAATTGATGCAATAAAATTGTGGTCAGTGTTTTGGCCTAATATTATAGATTTTGGTCTCCACAAAGTGGAACCGATGCTAGGAGAGGGTTGTCCACGACGTACCCCATCGCTGCTTAGGACCGTTAAAATAAATTCCTGCTGTTTGATTGGACCAAAAATGGTCCAAGTGTGTTTCAAGTAAAATATTGCTTGAATTGGATGACTTGAATTGGATGGCTTGAATTGTGTGAAAGAAATGTTAATGCATGGAATTTAATGTGTTAACTGATGAGCTGTAAGTCATCCATTTTTTACCCATTTTCCGATTGATTTCTATCTAAAGCACCGACAGATATGCGCAATGTAACATCTCACCAAACCATATACAAATAGAAATTCAAGAGAAAGAGGATATTGCAGAGAAGGAAGGTAAAGTGGTCGAAAGGTGAATGACACGACCGGATGAATGATGTCCGCAGCGGGAGGTGCACGAGGAAGAAAGGACGATGTCGCGATGCCTTGTGATAATGAAGAATCACATAAAGGTCCACAGTGACCCACGAAAACTCAGGTCCGGCATAAGAGGCTGATTGAAGGCGAGCAGACAAGTCGCGAAACTCCAAGTTAGGCAACCATAAATTGGCAAAGCAGAGACATGATGTCGCGACACCATTTAAATTAGCGACATAATTGAAAGTGAAGCGGTAGACATAAGTCCACGACATGAGATTTTCAAGAAGAGGCCCGAGACATCGAAGTCGCGACATTTAGAAGAGATGTGACATGACAACGAATCGGGAATTGTTCCTAGAGTGGGTATCGGAGACAACTACGGGAATTAAGGTGCATAGCGTCATTTAGAATTCGCGACCGGAAGATTTTCTTTGGGAAGAATGGATGAATGCTTAGGCAATCGATGTGTGAAAATGAAGAATCGAGAGTCGCGACATTAACAACCAATTGGGCTAGTTAATCTGAAATCCACAAGGAGGCGCATCAAAGTTAGAGGCCCCAGCAGACCTATAAATATAGTATTTGCTACTAAAAGGCGGCTCTTGGCGGCTCGAGCAGAGATGCAGGTAGCTTCAAGAGCTTATGTATTTTAATTTCTTTTTCTTTGTTTTGTTGTTATTTTAGGTGGGTGGGTGTTATTTCTTTCAAATTTTGGATTTGGACGTTAGCTGTTAAAGTAGAAGCTGAATGCGGGATTATTTCTTTCAAATTCTTTGCTGGATCGTGCAGATTCAGGACAAATTTTGGAATTAGTTTTCGATTATCCAGATCTGATGGTTTTCTTGATCAGAAAGCCATTGTAGGGTGTAATAAAGTAATTTAGAAACCCAGCTTCCATTGAATAGACTCTGTTGTTAGAATTTGTCTTTCCTGTAGAAATTTATCAGAAGCTATTGAACTTCAGTTTATAAATCTACTTGCTGGTTCTGAATATTCTGTATCTAATCCCAATATCAGTGTCACATGCACCACTTGATAGAGTTGTTCATGCTGCGATTTCGAGGCCCTCCCAGGTGACACAGAGAAGGCATTCCACGAGAGTAGTGAACAATTTCAAGGTATGCAGACTTTGATAATGGTGATCTAATGAAGCTGTGAATGTAGAGTCGATAAATCGATCTTCTCACTTGAATCGTGTGAGTTGAATGACTTATCAATTTAAAATAGCAGAGAGTTCACCTCGATTCGAACAGTAAGTTCAATCCCGTGTTAGCAATGATCTAATCAAGGAAAGGATGAACTGTTCCAATTTTGAGGAAGAGAAACCAGTAAAGTGTAAACCCATGCTATACCTATGTCTTAGGAGCTAAGGTTTACAGTCCGTATTCGGGGTATGAAGTATTGAAGAAAATATCCATAACAAGAATGGCCCAGTTAAAAATTAGTTATCTAATCCTCTGTCTTGAAGAATCGAAGATTAGATGATGAACGATGTCGTGAGGAGATCCAATTGCACTATCTATTCCTTGGGCCAGGTTTTAAATTTGTGGTTCATGAAGCAAAGTTCTGAGTGATGCGAGAATTGATGTTCCTGATAAGCGGTGATATTTTCAATGCTCCTTTAAAAGATAAGCGATCGATGCGAGATTTGCTATTTTTTAGATTCTCTGGTTTAATTCATTTTTATTAAATCATTTTTCTTAGTTTTTATTATTTTAAGGTTTGCTAGAATATTTCAATTGCCTATCAAAGTCCGAAGATAGTATAGAGTTCGAGGTAGTGGGGTAGTTGATTGGGGAATTCTTGAGATCTCTGTGGGAGCGATATCGGACTTAAATCAATTTACTACTTGTTGACTACTGTACCTTGCATCTGGATCAAAACCAGAAAGAAAATGATTTACTCTTAAGGAAACCGCTTTTAATCGGTGTATTAGATAGGAACACATGAAACAAGTTTCATGGCATTATTATTTGGGGATTAGATAATAGTCCTTGGGTAATAACGCTATAAATTTAATATGGAGTATTTTAATTCGATCACGAAAGGGGTGAAAAACACTAACATGAGGTTGAATTATATAAAATATAATTGTATGAGAGCCATTTGAATTAAATTGAATTGTTGATTAGCTCAAGTGAGCTAATTTTGATGTTATTGATATGAATAAAATAACATGTGGCTGGTAGGTAAATTTTGTTAATATATACATAGATGATATATAAGCATGTGTTGCATGAAAATGGCATAATGCATTTCATATGCACCGGGGCAACCTAGAAAATTAGGTGTGAGTGCATGACACGAAAATGAAAGAAATTAAAAATGGAAAATGGTTGTGAAAGGAATTTCAAGGGAAGATTTTCCGAAGAATTGCCTTCTGAGTGGTTCACGAGTTCATCTCGGTGACCATGAGCATTTTGGAAGAATGATCAGGCAATTTCGCCGGAGGGTAGTCAAATATATTTCTGCAGACACTTTCGGTAGTGTGTTTCGAGAACAAAACCTTTTGTTTTGAAAGCGATGTTTTCTCACATTTGGCTTAGGCATGTGTGAGGGAGTCGATGAGGCTCGAGAAATGGGAAGAGATTGAGTCGCATTCTCATCCATGTATCACATAGACATTCAAGTAGGATTATGTGTTTGCTTGAATGTGTTTATGTTCAGATCATTGCATGTGCACTTAGGTGGGGAGTAGTAACCCGTAGGATAATTCCCTCTTGGGCATTGCTCACCTGTCCCGAGGGACCATTATTTCGGAATGCAGGGGTGTTGGGAGAGACGAGCTCACTAGGGCCGATTTTAGTTCTGTTGGGATTAATGGCTTTAGTAGATACTTTTGTATAACATGTATTAAAATTTTAAATCTTAATACATGTTTGTATTAAGAGCGATGTATCAACTCTTGAACTATTGCAATATAGTTGGATGTATTTTGATGAGTATGATGTGTAGGCCAATATGGCCATTTTTACTCATGTATGGGTCTCTTGGTATGAGACAAAGTTATTCCGCGGGTTGATGAGTTGTTCAAGTTACCCCCGGGATTTTAGGCGTCACAGCATGGTATCAGAGCTTAGGTAAACGTTTACCTAGGGAGCTCGGGTGTGGGTATCCACAAGTATGGTCTTGATACTAGCTCGTCTTAGCTAGGTTTCAAGGCTAAGTTATGCTGATTACCTAGAACTCTAGGTGTTTTGATTCGTGCCCGCATTGGGGTGATGCGAGATCAACAAAATTTATCGTCCCCAAGTTCCTCCTCTTTGTCGTGGTGAGCTCTTTGCTTGATAGCGGTCTAGGTCGAACACGGGGTGGGTTTTCATCCACAGATGGTTACATTGGTGTTTGAAAATTGGTGAGGCTTTAGTTTGGATTTTCGGTTTTTGTTCCAAAGCAGGGAGGTTGGTTGTTCCTTTGGTTAAGCTGCATATTGGCTTAAATGAAAGCGTGAAATGGTAACCTTGAGGCTTGGGTCACTAGCTTGATAGCATGGGAGTATTACAGGTGTCCTCGGGTTATTTCCTCGCATTAGGGCAATTGACATATAATCAAAGCCAACTTGGGATCTTTGTTTAGCTATAAAACCTAACCACAAATAAATTTCTGTTGGAGTCAACCCGAGTACTAAGCATTCAAAGTCCCATTCGATTTGAAACCCTAGCAGTTTAACCTCATTCCCATGGCTCGTAAATGACATCTAAAGGGCTCTTCGATTGCATCTACCATTAGAATCTGCTTGAACCACTAAGCGTGGCAAGTATTGACCAAAGGAAAGACATTAAATGGAATTAAACCTAGTTTGGAAGTAAGGAACCATAAATGCGTACTGTAACAATCAAAGCATGAGACAACTGCGCGGCCCAAAACCAAGCTAGCAACCCTCACATTCAAGGCTATGAAACCTTGAGCATCCCATGAGTTGTCATCCTCAAGGGTGTGTTTGGCGGTAGGAAAATGAGAGAAAGGAGAGAGAGGCAAAATGAGACCTAAAATGAGAGGCTGGAAAAAACTTTATAAAATGAAAAGTTGTAGAGTCTGAAGTTTGAGGGCTTATATAGTCAACCCCAAAGTGTGAGAAATAAAAATTGCCTAAAATATGAAATTACATAAGGGACAAAATGGTAATATATCAAAACATAGTGACTGGCATCAAGAATATAAAAACCACAGGGGCTGAGATTTGCTATCACAGGAAATTTCGCTAGCATAATGAAAATTTAACAACCTAAGCGAGTTGTGAGATAACAAGTGGGTAATTTCGTTTAGGAGCAATTAAATTTCGAAACTAGATAGCGAGATTTATTGCTAGCGAATTTTTCCACATGAAATTTTGGCTGGGTTGCGAAATTTTAGCTATGATTGCAAAATTTTGCAATCCAGTGAATTTTAGCAATCATAGAAATCTGCTTGTGCTGATTTGCTACGCATCCTCCTACCCATTCTTCTTTCTTCACATCCACTTCACATTTCTTCAATTTTTAGTGGTTGATAACCTTTATGAATCTAAACATTCAGCTGTCTTTGACGTAAACTTGAACTAAATGGTGAGAGCACGGAAAAACACACCAAATGCAAAACAAACTCGAGTGCTTGGTGGAACTAAGTAGACACACACATTAATTATGACTAATTATTTGACATGAAGTTAGTCTCTTGTAAGCACCCCAAGCCCATCTTGAATAGGTTGAAAATAGCCACTTTTCGGGCACTGATCACACCCCAACCGACATGTTGCTAGTCCCTTAGCAATGCTAAAACAATAATGATATGCATGCAGTGCTTTTACAAAAAGTGTAGATGGTTCAAAAAGTGTATGTACAGATAGGCATTACCTTTAAAATGAACAATTTACCATATTTAAATGACCTTGAGAAACAGTAACCATATAAGAACAAGTTTTAGATCAACATTGGATCTAGGGAAATCATCTTACAATTTCCACAGAGCTAATTGTTCCTAATGTGGCAGTTGAGCCAATAAATTGCAAAGCTATTCCTCCCCAACCTAGCTACTGTATGGCCTTAAAGCGATGACTAACCTAGATAGGATTAGCTACACTCTTCTTTCTTTGTTGAGACTACATTGTAGGGTGCAATGCTAGAAACTAGACTTCACCAAAGAGTCCGTGCTGCGAGGTCCACGCAGATGACTCCCGACCAATTAAGGTTTAGGGCATCAAGCGAAAGGATCAAGCCCACGACCACAAACTCTACGAGGCTTCACCGGACTCGAATGACTTGAGAATTAAGCACCTACAACACGCTAAGCTCCTGCCCATTCACGGAGTGTAGCGAACACTGAGTCAGCTCCCCAGCCAATTAAGGTTTAGGGCATCGGACTTTAAAGGCTTTCGCCATATACCCCTCGGACCGTGTTGTTGGTTTGAAGCCCAGCGTCACGACTTTTATTTTCTTTTAACTGCTTTTCTTTTTCTTTTTTGCTTTTTCTTTTCCTTTTTGGAAGACTACATTGGTCTTCATATATGGGTAACATAAACCTATTATGGGATATCAACTGATCTAAGGCCGGCTTTGCAAGTGAAGAAATTATATAAATTTCACAACTTCTCGGGTACAATGGTGTGGAGTGTGTGAGATTAGCTTTCGGGGAATGTTGAGGTTGAACATCTTGAAACTCAATTGACCAAAAACTAAATCATGCATGGAATTGTCCTATCATTAAGGTAACATATAGGGCTTCAATTTTTTCAACTAAGTAGTAAAACACAAAATGCATTTAAAAGTAAGAGAACAAATTTGGCTCTATAGGGTTCATGAAGAACCGGTAAGCGAATTCAAAAATATAAAATTACCTCGAAGCGGCTTGACATGGGAATGCAAAAACCAAAAGATGGAGCCCATGCCTCCTCTCAGATGTAGTGGTTGGAAAAGAGTCATTTCCATTTGTTAGTATTACTGCAGGTATCAACAGAAAGTGAAATCAAGCAAAAAATTTAAGCAAAAAGAAATTTAATCAAAATTAAATAATAAGATCAGTGGCTTTTGGGACCAAGCAGGAGCCACCCTTTAACGTGTGGACTGTGGGACTCGGGGAGGGTCGGGAGGAGAGATTTCCTCAACGTGGTGCTTTGCACAACATAGGGCTTCACCCTCTGTCCATTGACTTTGATCACCCTGTCATCATTTGGATTGCGTAGGTCCACTGAACCATTGGGGTATGCCTGCTGAACAATGAATGGACAGATCCATAGCGACTTGAAGCTTTGAAATAGATGGGTTTGGGTCCTCTGGGAGGACTTGGTCCCCCTCGTTGAATTGCTTCAGTTATCACATTTGATCATGCAATTTTATCTTTGTTTGCAATCTTGAATTCAAGTAGGCATCGTTTCGTATTTCTTCTGACTCATTGAGATCGAGAATCTCTTGACTCGGCTCTACTTGATCCATGTTCGACTTTTGATTGCCCACCATGCCTTGTATTCGATCTCTACTGGAAGGTGACATGCCTTACCATAGACCAAACGATAAGGGGACATTCCAAGGATTGTCTTGAAAGCCGTTCTGTAGGCCCACAGCGAATCAAGCAGTTTGATGGACCAGTCTTTCCTGTTGCTGTTTACCACCTTCATTAAAATGGTCTTGATCTCTCTGTTAGCAAGTTCTACTTGACCACTTGTTTGAGGGTGGTAAGGGGTGGCCACTCTATGTTTCACACCGTATTTAGCCATGAGATTTTCAAAGGTTTGTGCAATGTGACCCTCCATCGCTAATAATAAACTTGGGACCCAGAGACCTAGAAAAGATGTTTGCTTTCAAGAATTTTAAGCACCACTCGTGGTCATTGGTTTTGGGGATTACTTCAACCCATTTTGACACATAGTCCACTCACTAATCTGTATGTGACCATAGGATGTGAGAAAGGTCTCATGAAATCGATGCCCCGAACATCGAATAACAAACCAAATTGGGTTTAGGGGCATCATATGCACAACGAGACAATTTCGAGTCTTTGGCATCTATCACATGACACATTGGTGTGCTTCTTTAAACAAGGAAGGCGGTAGAAGCTGCGGCACCTTCATTCTTTGTTTTAAGGAGCCATGAGAAGTGGCCGCCACGAGGGCTCTCATAAAGCGGTGACTCAGAATTCCCTGCTGTTCTTCCTCAGGCACACACTTCCTGATTATCTGATATGCACAATATTTAAACAAGAAGGGCTCTTCCCAGTAATATGAATGGATCTTCGCAAAGAAATACTTCCTATCCTGTTCTTTCCAATCAGATGGGATTTCTCCTATTCTGAGGAAGTGTAATATGACATACCGGGAGCGGTTTCAGTGCAGTAGACTCTTCGGAAATTCATCATTGATGGGTGGACTATGAGTGTGTCATAGGCTATGGTTAACCTAGAAAGATGATACGCCTACATTCTACCTTTTTGTCTTTGATTTGCAGGTTAAATTCTTGAAGCAGAAGAACCCATCGGATAAGCCTTGCTTTGGCATTTTGCTTGGTAAAGAGATATTTCAAGGTGGAATGGTCTGTGAAAATGACTATATCAGACCCGACCAAGTATGCTCGAAACTTGTCTAAGGCGTAGACTACTGCCAACAATTCCTTCTCTGTAGTAGTATAATTCCTTTGTGCCGTTCAGGTTTTGCTTGCATAGTAGATTACATGAGGTTTCCCATCCTCTGTTGTTGGCGAAACCTTTGCTCAATAGCAAGATCACTTGCATCACAACACTTCAAAGGTATTAGCGCAAGTTAGGTGCTAAAATGTTTATTAGGGTAGTAGTGAATAGGACTTCGGTTCTTAAGCTCTCACGACATTCTCTCCCGAATGAATTTGGCATCTTTCTCACAGGAGCTTGTCACGGGGTTTAGCAACCGAGAGTCTTGTGATCTTCTATAGAAACTGCATGACGAGGAATTGCCTAGCGTTTTACATTTTGTTTGGGGATGCGGGTTTGGAGATAAGTTGACTTTTGCTTTTCAACTTCTATTCCCTACTTGGAAATAATGTGCCCCAGTACAATTCCTTGGTTAACCATAAAATGGCACTTCTCCCAGTTGAGCACCAGGTTCTTCTCTATGCACCTCTGCAGGATGGCCTCCAGATTAGACAGACATTCTTCAAAATCGCCTCCATATACAGTGATATCATCCATGTATACTTCCATTATACGCTCTACCATATCGCTAAACATACTAAGCATACATCTCTAAAAAGTGGTACAAGAGCGTTACCAAGGCAAGGCATTCTTCTATAAGCATACGTGCCAAATGGACAAATGAGGTAGTCTTTTCTACGATCCTCACGGTTGCAATCTCTCTATCTGAAAGTACCACGAATAACCATCAACGATAGAATGGGTGCCCGAAACTCTCTCAAGGGCGTCGATGAATGGCAGGGAAGTAGTCTTTTCGTTACCTCATTGAGCCTCCTATAATCTATGCACCTCTCCACCGGTAGTAAGTGGGTAGACAATTCTTCACCCCTTTTCATTTCACAGTTGTCCTCCCGACTTCTTGGGCTCCTGGGTTGGGCTGACCAGAGTGCTATCCCGAAATGGGGTAAATGATGCGAAACTGGAGCAATTTTAGGACTGATGCGAACTACTTCCTACTTGAGTGGGGGTTCAACCTCCATTTGTGGGCACTACTTGACCTTAGACTCCTCTTTTAGGTAAATGCGATGGGTCGCAGTTGATGGGTTTACATGCCTTTCATCGAAATTTTCCACCCCAATGCTTGCTTGTTCCTTTTAGCGAAGGTCTGGTGGTTGTGCTCTTGTGTAGTGGTCAACGGTGATGAAATCCTGCTTGGACATGCATTCTCTTCCCGAAATGCACACTTTAACTCCGTGGGAGAGGTTTGAGCTCTGCTTTGGTGAGGTTCCTTTGGTTCATCACCCGGTCAGTAAATTAGAACCTGCATTTTTCTCCTCAGTACCCCTGCCTAGCTCGTACATTGGGTTCTTCTTGCTCTCCAGGCATTGATAACTCGGGGTTAATATCTTACTTTCTTTGCTCATTGATGCATTATTCGAGGATTGCATCTATTATACGAGACTTCTTCACAGTCATAACCTGCAGATGCATATGCCTTTTACTCAAGTGAAAGATATTGAGCTCTAAGGTCATATTTCCAAATGAGTTGCATAGCCCATTCCGAGCCGAGTTTATTATGGCATTTGGAAGTGGCCGAATGGCCTCCCAGTATAGTAGGCACATGATTGGCTTCTCTTTGCAATGGCTACGTAATCGAAATGCAGCCAATCTGGGATAGTAAATTTGTCCACTTGTATTAACACATCCTCAATGGTCCCCTTCGGTATTTTAATAGACCTATCGGCTAGTGACAGTGTGATGGACGTGGGTTTCAGTTCACCCAAACCAAGTTGCTTGTACATGGAGTACGGCAAAAGGTTCACACTAGCTCCCAAGTCTAATAGTGCTTTCTCCACACTAATGCCTCCAATGTTAACTGAGATTGTAGGACATCCAGGTCTTTATATTTCCTTTGAGTCTTGCACTCAATGATAGCACTCACTTTCGGTCAGGCCTTTTTATTTACATTGAGACCTCTTACGATGCGTAAGTCCTTGAAAATTTTGCATAGGTGGGGACTTGTTTGATCATGTCAAGGAGAGGAATGTTAACTCACTTGCCATAAAACCTCTTAGCATTTCCTATTTGGTTAACAAAATTTTTCTTTTTCGGAGGCTTTATTGGGAATGGAGGGGGTACAACAGTGTTTCAACCTCTTCCTTATTTGTTATTTGTTCTTCTTGTGGCGGGTGACTCTTGTGAGGGTGACTTGTCTAAATTTGGGAGGCTAGCGGTTTCGGTTCTCTACCACTTCTTAATGTCACCTTGCCTTGGCTTCATTAATTCTTACATTTGGATCATTGGTTGAGCCTATTTCATGCATTCCCCTCGGTATTCTTTGTGGTAGGAAGGAAATTTGTCCTTTGGAACCTTCTTCTTGGTTACAACCTTGAAATCTCGAGTGCACAACATCCGATTTCTTTGTTGAGTGAGCTTTATTTGTAATTTTACGATGCGTGCATTTCAACGCACATACGGTCTTCTACAAACGTGCCTACCACTTTACTTAAATTCGAGGATTGCATGCTCAGCGGAGAAAGGTGGAAGCTGGTGCTGAGCTGTGTTGAAGTGGAGCTGGCTTCCTTTCTTTACATTAACTCCTGTAGGAATATATGCAGGGGGTTTTGGCTTCCATGACAGGTTCGGATGATTTCTCCAATTAGGGTTATAGGTGTTGCCATATGGAGCGTTTGTGGGTGGTTTATTTTGATCCAGGACATGGGCATGCTCTTGACAGTGTTCCCCAGGATGACTATTTGTCTGACAGTCAAAACAAAATGGATGAGATCTCGGTAACTCGATTCTTGCTTGCATTTAAATCTTTGGCTTCTCATTTCCAGCTCCTCCAACCTTCGACTCAAAGTGGTCAGTTTTGCTTTCATCTCTGTGTCTTTGGAAAGTGCATAAATGCCCCCCCCCCCCGGGCGGTTCGAAGGCCTCGATCTTTCGGCTTCCCTTGGATTCGGTTCATCCATGCCTTTGAGGTTTTAAACCACATAGTTCAAAAGTCCATGGCCTCATCAGGGTTTTTGCTCAAAGTTACCTCCACACATGGTTTCCAATAGTTTGCTTCATGGTGGAGACATACCATCGTAAAAATGATTCAGCATCCATGTATCAAAACCATGGTGTGGGCATGCATTGATGGTCTCAATGAATCTTTCCAAACAGATAAACTTCTCATTGTACGTGGTAGGAGTAGTGTAGATACGTCTTTTCAAGTATTGGTCTTGGTTGCCCTTGAAGAATTTCTTCAAAATTGACTGAAGATCGGCCCGATTTCTAATCGTTCTCGGCCTCGGGTGGGTGAGGCCATGTTTGGCTCCTCTTTCGATGTGGGGAATGCTTTCGGCTTGAGCAAATCCATATCGATTATACCCTCCTTAAAGTTGTGCATACCTCCTCAAAATCCCGTATGTGTGAATATGGATTTTCATTCTCCATACCATGAAATGTGGGACAGGGCCACTAGGTAGGGTCTCACTGCTACATCTTCAGCAGGAGGTATGATGCAGGAAGGGGAACTAACTCTACGAGGGTGTATGTGATCCCTCATTGATCTATATACTGCAGGGTTCATTAGGGTACCCTGCTGACTTTGTTGTTCTTCAAGTAGAGAATCCATTTGATCACTGTGTACACTGACTTCACAACTTTGCTCAAGCTGGTGCGATTCTACGCAATCTACGAAGTGTCTCTATCGATGGTGCATAAGCTTTGTTACACAATATTAGACACAGCAAAGAACACAAACAAGCTTTCCAAAAAGGTCATGGTTAGCTAAAACAAAAACTGACTGCAAGGAACAAAAACGGTCTGCGATAGCGCGAGGTGAAAACTGCAGGTTACCCACAGTGGAAATTCAAAAGGGTTTAAAGGTCACCTACACTTGTAATGTGGATTACAAGTAAACATCAATCATCGTAGTTTGGCACTATCCAGACAACGGCGCCATTTGATTCGTGCCACGAGTGAGGGTGATGCGGAATCGAAACAAAATTTATATTCCTAAGTTTATCCCTACTGCATTAATTGACTCACTACTTAGTATAGTGATTCTAAATTCGAACACGGGATGGGTTTCATCCCACGAATGATTCACATTGGTATTTGAAAATTGGTGAGGCTTTAGTTTGGATTTTCGGTTTTTGTTAAAAGCGAGGGAGGTTGGTTGTTCAGCAGTTAAGTATTGGCTTAAATGAAGTGTGAAGTAACGACCTTGAGGGCTTGGGTCACTAGCTTGATAACATGGGGGTATTACAGGTCTGGGTTATTTCTGCCCATTAGGGCAATTGACATATAGTCAAAGCGAAAGCGGGATCTTTGTTTGGCTATAAAGCCTAACCTAAAGGCCTCCTATTTGGAGTCGACGAGTACTAAGCATTCCAAGTCCCATTAGGTTTAGAGCTGGCATTTAACCTCATTCCGTGGCTTGATGACATCTAAAATTTCAGTGCATCTACCATTAAGATGCCTTGAACCTAAACATGGCAAGTGATGACCAAAGGAAAGACGGTAAATGGCATTAAACCCTAGTTTAGGCAGGGAACCATAAATGCGATTTTTGCGACAATCAAAGCATGAGGACAACCTGCGGCAGCCCCAATAAGGTAGCAACCCTCCTCTTTAAGGCTATGAGGCTTAGCCAAGCATCCCTTGAGTTGTCATCCTCCAAGGGGTGTGTTTGGCGTAGGAAAATGAGAAGGAGAGAGAGAAAGAGAGCAAAATGAGACCTAAAATGAGAGATTTGGGGAAAACTTTATAAAATGAAAATTGCTTAGGGTACAAAGTTTGAGGGCTTATATAATTCAACCCCAAAGTGTGAAAATACAAAAATGCACAAAATATGGGGAAATTACATAAGGGGACAAAATGGTAATATATCAAAGCGTGGTGGTTGGCAGCAGAATATCAAAACACGAGTGAGATTTAGCTATACGGGGAAATTTCTGGCATAGCGAAGATTTCGCTAGCCTAGCGAAATTCTGAAGACCAAGCGAAATTAGGAAATTTCGCTAGAATGATGAATTTAGCTACCTAGCGGGGCTTAAGCTAGCCCTGCTGAGAATTTGTGAGGAGATAGCGGGCGGGTATTCTCACAGGAACGATAGAGATTTAGCTAGATAGCGAGAATTTATTTAACCTATGAAATTTCACATAGCGAAAATTTATTCAGGATTGCGAAATTTTATTATGATTTAAGTACCGCCAATCCAGTGAAATTTTCGCAATCCTCGCGAAAATCCCTGCGTGTTTCATTGCTCTTGCATCCTCCTATGACATTCTTTCTTCCACATCACTTCACATTTCTTAATTTTTAATGGTTGATAACACTGAATCCTCGGCGTTAAGGCATATCATGACATCAAACTTGAACTAAATGGGTGAGGCACGAAATACACACAAATCACCAAAACAAAGCTCGAAGTGGCATCGGTGGAACTAAGTGGACTGCACACATTAATTGGCTTAATTGATGAGATTAGTGCCTTGAAAAGCACCCAAACCTATCTTGAATAGGGGTCGAAAATAGCACTTTTAGGGCACTAATACGTGTTCGATACAAGCATCACAACTTAGTATAGCTTAGTGTTAGGGCTTAGGTTTATGATTACCTAGTGCTCAGTATCTGATGCCAACGTCACAGTTTGGTATCGAGGTCTAGGTAAGTGATTACTTAGGAGTTTATGGGACATGGGTTTAGGTCATGGTCATTAAGGTGTGTCTGATATGAGCATCATAACCCGATGTCAAGGTTCCCAGGTATGATTACCTAGGAGTCACGGGACGAGTTAGATCACATTATGCATTGTGCTGTTTTCTTATGCTCTTGCTTTGATTGTATGTGCGTGATTGTGTGTTCTGAGTGCGAGAAAGGACATATACGAGTATGATGTATATAGAAATATGATTCTTGCGGTGTGCGCAGGTAATTATATACATGGTATAATGTATATGGAAAAGGTGAAATGCTAAGGTTAGGAACTCTGACCTTAGGGGTTCGAGAAAGATAAGGTGAATGCTGACATATTGTATAGGGCACATACTTGAGTATAGTATGTGGGAAATGAGTATCTCCTAAATTCGGCATCAATTGGGTTGTGTGTGGTTGGCGGTTGGCTGCTTAAAGGAAAAAGGGGTGATGAGCGAGTTTGTTCATGATGGTAAGTCTGTTAGTAGTTGGCATGTGCACTATTAGTTAGACTGGGATAGAAAATTTAATAACGTTGTTGCCATTTGACATGTGTAGATGGCACGTCAAGGATGGGGCATTTGTTGTTTGATGCATCATGTTCATTATTACATCTGATGTGGTAGGTTTGGGCTTGGAGGTTGAGGCCTTTGGTAGAGGCGATTAATGCGGAAAAATTCTCCTAAGACCTAGGGTGAGTTGTGGTGAGTTAGGCTTGTGAGTTAGAGATCTCGGGATTACGCTCATGGGGACCTTCGGGTAATGCTTATGTCAATTTGGATGTCATTCTCGACATGGATTAGGTTGGCGGCCCATCGGGTTGTCAGTGATTGTGACCTTAGAAGGTCATCGCTTACACACCAAAGGTATTTGAGTTATGTAGGGTGACATATGCATGTGGTTTGATGCGTATGTGTGTGGAATTCGGGGCCATTCTTTTTCGAAGGAGGAATGTGAAACCCCAGAAAATTCAATGTGAAACCCAGAAAAATTCGAATTTTCAAGAAAGGGTAAAATGGTAATTTCGGTCAAAATCTAGAATTTTTCTAGATCTCGGATGACAAATGAGGCTTGTAGTTAGAATCGTCTGAAATCCCATTACCATGTCGAATTTTGTTGAATTCTGAGGAATTTCACGTTTTTTGAGGCACCTAGAATAGTGCGGGACATTTGGCTCATTTGAGTGGCTCAAGATGAGACACGTGTCAAGTGGAGAGCTAGTCAAACAAATAGCTCAAGTGGGACCTAGAAGAGACATGTGGCAACACATGATTGGAGGGAAATCCAAGGTAGATGAATAAGGTGATAGGGTAATCCAGCCACTTAGGGTGGATAAGTGGCAGAGTGAGGACATCTCACTTGACATCTTCTCTGGCGGTTGGGTGGAGAGGGAGAGAGGAAAGGCAAACCAGATTTGAAAGAGAGAGTTTTAGAGAGAGACTCCACCTTCTCTCTAAATTTCTCGATCAGATTGGCCGGTTTCAAGCAGAAAGAGGAAAATTCATCCTCATGACAAGGGGAGCCGCATAGGCAAAGGGGTGGGAGTTTTGACAAACTCTAAGAGGTAGGTCTTCTCCTACTTTGGTTATTTTCTACCCTAAGGGTTGTGTGGTGGTTGTCTTGCCTAGGGGAATGTTTGGTTGTATTTTGAACCATGAGAAGCTCCACATTGTGGTGGTACGATACTTAGAATTTAGAATTAGTTCTGGAGTGGGAAAAAAAAGAAATTTGGTAGTGAGTCCTTCTGGTAAATTGTAGCCACATTAGTGAACTTGATGTTAGGCTTTTGAATTTCTCGATTTGGACCTTTGTAGCCTAAGTTATGGTCCATTTACCCCAAATAGTCTAAGTAAAGCCTGCTAGAGGTCAGAACATAGAGGTCGACTCACCCGAATTAGATCGAATTGAAGCTAAGTGGGATTGAAGCTTCGTGTGACTTCCAACTTCAGAAGGTCATAACTTCTTCGTCCGAACTCCGTTTTAGGTGTTCTTGGACTCTATGGAAAGCCCATTGAGTCAAGAATACATTCATGTTTCTGTGGAGGAAAGTAGGTGAGCTCATCCAGGTCAGCTCAGCTCGGATAGGTCAGGACACCTCGGCCAAGTCAGGTCAGCTCAGCTGGGTTTGACTATGTATGACCTCTAACTTCGGAAGGTCATAACTTCTTCGTCCGAACTCTGTTTCTGGTGTTCTTGGACTTTATGGAAATCCCATTGAGTTAAGATTCCAAACATATGCCTGTGGAGGGTAGTGGGTGAGTTCAACCAGGTCATCTCAGCTCAGGCGGTCGAGGACACCTCAGCGAGTTAAGGTCGGCTCATTTGGGTTTGATACGCATGACATCTGACCCCGTTGGGTCGCCTTCTTCGTCCAAACTCCGTTTCTGGTGTTCTTGGACTCTATGGAAAGCCCATTGAGTCAATATTCCATCCATGTACCTATTGAGGGCAGTAGGTGATCATAACCTTGATGAAAACCTATGTTTTGCACCAAGTGAGCAGGTTGCTTGGTTGTGTCTATGTAAATAGCCGGGTTTTGACATGACCAGTGCATGGCATGATGTAGGCCATTGTATTGGGTATGGTATGGCTGCCTATGGGAGGCCATGAGAGGCCATATGGTTTATTTCCAAAAACTTGGTATTGAAGGATAGAGGATTTCTATGACCGATTTCACACGATCCCAGGCCATGGTGGAGTTGAGGTTTAATTGGAAACTAAAGTTTCTAGGTTTTTATGGTTGTTGATGTTGTATGGATGATTGAACGAAACTGGTTCATGATTGTGAAGAGGCCGTGAGGTACCCTATTGGATGAGTCAAGATTGGGAGACCTTGTTGTGTGTTATTGCTTGTATGAATAACATCTGATTAATGAAGATATGACATGTTAATGTATACTCTTATATGATGTATTAACATGGGTTGTGCATGGAGGAGAATTATATGTATTAATTATAATTATCCATGGTATGTTGATGTTGCATGTAGCACTCATATATATACATGTAACATGGAGGAAAATGCATTGGCATAATTGCATTGCACATGCAGCTGTATGTCGCATGACATGGGTGAGGTCACATGGTTGCAGGATTAACAGCATGTTAGGTGTTTGATGGGTGTTAGTTAGTTGTTTGGTTGTTAGTTGCATGTGCTTTCATTCTTTATTTGTTATTTTTTGTCTCATATGAGTAGTTTGATGCCTTGTTGGTGTAGAAGGTCGTTAGAGCACTTGACTTTATTCAAAAAATGCCAAGTGTAAAGAAGAGGAATAGGACCCTTAGGTTTTTAAATTATACAGAATTATATGCTTGCTTGTTATGGATGACTTAAAGCTTAGTCACCTCCATTTGTGCTATAAAAGCTATTTCTCAAGGAATCTATCACACACACTTTTGGTCTCCCTTGTATACCTTGGTCCGGACCCCTTTGCCTTGAATTCAACTAACCTTGGGGGATTCTAGCCAACTAAGTGATGGGACACCTAAATAAAAAGAGGATTGCCATCGAGCCCCAACTTAAAAAAAAAAAAAAACAATAGAAAAAGTGAAAAAGAAAAAAAAAGTAAAAAAATAGGCTTGTGAATTAGAATAAGTCCGAGGGGCCTTTCAAAGCCTAATGCCCTAAGCCAGTGGCTAGGGTCATTGACTTCTTGCACTCCCATAGGAATGAAAATGGATCATTCCACAACCTAAGGCCTTTGAGTTTGGTTGAGTGTTAGGAATTGAAGTTTGAAGGAATTTGTGCCTGGTGCCCTTAACCAGCTGGTGGGAGTCACCAATAGATCAAGCTACGAGACATTCATCTCTCAAAACTTCTTGGCACTAGTTCTCCTTCACTTTTTAGGTATTTAGGAAATTTTTAGGTATTTTGATATGAATAAAAAGGGTGCGTTCTTATCCTTTTTTAGTTAGCTTCTTCAAATAGGTGAGTTGAGCTTAAGTTTGGGGGTGCTAGGACCTTGCTATGCACTGAAGATCATGCTACCACCTACACTTAGTTTCCTTGGGAAAGGTCACTGCAGACTTGGGGGGTTAATTTTCTCTGCTTACCATGCTTTGCTTTGCCATGTTCCTTAGAAAGTTTAAAAGTTTAAGGATCCTAAATTTTAGTTGAAAAGGCTAATATTGCTAAATTGTGTTCATATTGATTCTTCCATTTGGAATCATGTTATCATGCTCATCTCATTATTTTTAGTTCATGTCATTTTCAATTTTGTTTTGTTTTGAGTTGGTCTCTTGCTTGAGACTGACAAGAATTTAGTTTGGGGGTGTGATGAGTATCTTAAATGCTCATTTTATCCTATGCTTTAGTTAGTTTTCTAGTGTTTTTATGTTAAATAAAAGCCTAATGCTCTAAAGTTCATACTTATGATCAGGTCATCCATTTGATAGAATTGTGCAAAATTGGTGGAAAAACTACTACAGAAACAGCTACAGTATTTTGATGTTTTCAGATATCATATGAGCTCCAATTGAAACAAGATTTATATGTATGAATTCTAAATTTCAATAGCTTTCCAAGGATACCAAGAACACAAAAATTGGAGTTCGAACAAAGAAGTTATGCAAGTTCCAAAACTTGAAGAAAATCAGCAAACATTGCAGCACCTTCAGCTGGAGAGGCTACTGTATTTTAATGTTTTCAGAAATCATATGAGCTCCTATTGAATCAACCCATACATGGATGGATTCTACACTTCAAGAGCTTTCCAACGGTACCAAGAACACCCAAATCAGAGTTCGGATGACAAAGTTATGGTCTTACGAAGTTGGAGCAAAAACAGGAAAGCTACAGCAACATCGCGACGTTAGAACGTTGCGACGTTCCAACGTCGCGACGTTGCAGAGAGCTGCAGAAACGCAGCATCCCGACGTCGCGGCGTTTATAGCGGCGTCCACTGACGGTAGGGGTCGATTTTGGATGGATTTTTAGCCCATTTTGATCCCATAATGGAGGATTTTAAAGCTCAAACCGAAGGGATCAAAAAGGGAGGGGGATTTGTGATAGATTTTGGAGCTTTTTGAAGGGGATAAGCCCTCTCTTAGGGTGGAAACACCCTAGGGCATACATCTTGAAGGGAAAAAGCTTGAAGAAGAAGGAGATTGAAGAAAAGGAAATGACGCGTTCACTCAAAATCGTTTATTCTCATCCTCTTTCTTTGTTTCTCTATTTTTTGATGTTTTTCTTTGACTTAGAGATGTTCTAGTTTTAGTTCTAGGTTTTTGTTGTAGCCTTGCTACTTTCGAATGGATTAATGGTTAATAACGTTTTCATTCATTATATGGATTGATTTTATATCGACTTGTTCTATCTCTGTATTTATTTACATGGTAGTGTTTGGCCAACATTGACGTGTTTTTTTTGGGAGTCTGAGATCGAGAGATGATGACCCCTAGGGATATGAATAGAGCAACACTTGGTCAATCGGCAAATAGAGATATTCCGGTTCCAAGTGTGGCATTAAGGGTTTAAACATTTAAGCGTTTAGTCCGAGGTTGAAATTAGAGATGCAATACACCCCTCTTTGGTGAGATAGGCAAATATATCTCGAGAGAGAGAATATCTTGTAGGCCACGATCAACCCGTTAGAGCACATCAATTAATATACTGAATGAATAATATATTTAAGTTAAAATTCATCGAGTGTGGCAGGTGAAGGCAAAACCCTAGTTTTCATAATTAATTGATTTAGGAAATAATATAGGATTAGTTTTTCTTTTTATTAATCGGCATTCATTACAATTTTAGGTCGGATAATATTTAAAGCGTAAAGTCGATTACTGACACATACTCACGTGGATCGATGTCCGTGCCCAGGTGCAGCTATATTACTTGAGGCGACGCGTGCACTTGCGCACATAGGCGTACACATATATACACACCACGCTTTTCGACCAATCAATAGGTTAATAAATACCTAGAGCTTAATGTTGGATACTAAAGTATAGCTTAGTATCAATGAGTTAGGTATATGATTACCTAGGACTTGATGGGCACGGGTTAGATCATGCATTCCTTGTGCATTTTGATGAATGATGTGTGATGTGTGATTGTGTTGTGTGAATTGTATGCTTGGTGAATAGAATATAGGAAAATTGTTGAATACTAGGTTTGAGAAAATATAAACCCTAAGTTGAGGTTTAAAGTTGTTTGAGGAATTTTAAGTATTTGTCCGTAAATAAACGAAAAAAATTATGACGCAGTCTACTTTGAACATAAATAGAATGGTTTTGTGAAATTCTGAAAATTACTCCGGGCCAGACAAGAAAAGGGTTAAAATTAAACTTTTAAAAATTTTGAATTTGTATAAATTGCAGTTGTCTAAGCTACTGCATTTTAGGAGTAGCAGGGAGGCTACTGGATGAATGAACAAAAAAAAAAAAAAGGGTTGCAGGAGCTAGAATGGACTATTGCCCATTTTTCAGTGTTGGGTCATCGATACAGGAGATTGTATCATGACAAAGGGCCAGGAGGCAGGTCAAGCGCCGCAAAGAAGCGCTACGACACACGCCCCAAGCGCCCATGATATCGCGCCAAAGACGTAATTCATCACACCTGGCCACCGCAAGAGCGAGCTGCGCGCGCCAAAGCATATGGTGGAGGTCGCGATACAAAGTTTGTATCATGGTGGAGGGGCAAATTTTGTGTTGCGACATATCGCTGGCATGGCGTCGCTGACATTTGGCCCAAATAAGCATGAGCGACACGGCCGCAATAGCCCGTGGGCAATGGTTCGGTCACGATACAATTCTGGTCAGGACAAGGGGTAACCTCAACGCGATGGCGCCGAAAGCGCCAAAGACTACGATACAAGAAGGCGCGGAGGCCACATCGGCCCGCGACATCGCCGCGCGCGACATGGGGCTTTGCACGCGATATAATTTCAGATCGCTGACAGGAGCCGCGACACAAAGACTATAGCGCACGCAAGGCCTAGCCGACACGACGGAGGGGGCCACAACACCCGCCACGTGAGCTGGTCCGGCTCAAGGCTGCATCCAAGGTCCTTGGATGTGCTTCACTGTGGCACCTAACCCGCTTTGACTCAAAGGCAATCGCTTGAGTTACTGTTTGGATCACTGATTATGGACATTGTTCATGAACATTGTTCACGGGGTTTTAAAAATAAAAATTAAAATAAATTAAATGAAATAAAGTAAAATAAAATTTTGTCTAAGGTGATGATTTAATACATGAAATTATCGGGCTCAGACACGGCGAATGCATTGACATATAGTATGAAAATTTTCGATGAGTGAATAAGGTCTCTAGGGTCAGATGACACCCTGTAGATACCTCGTTAAAACTTAACTTGTCATTTGACATGTGTAGATGGCTACCGCGGGAGAGATCGTGAGGTCGCCCAACAGGTGCTAGCTAAGCACCACCGCATTTGACCAAACAGCCTTGCCGAGGTCAGAGGGATTACTAGCCGCTTTACACAAGCTAGCGCAAATTGGGACAGGAGGTCCGACTTCACCTCCGCAGATTCAGATCCCATTATCCTCCCACGTCACGTGGGCGAGATCCGGGCCATGGGCGCACCATCGTTCATACAGTCAGACGTTAGAGGCTATGGAGATTACCTCCGACACCGACTAAGATCGACTAGTCAGATTTACCTGTATGGCGAGCCTCATGTGGTGGAATCGCGTGATGATCTCTAGGACTTCGAGGCAATGACTGGACTGGTTCCATGAGCTTATAAGCAGTATTCCGCCAACGCTAGACATGCAAAGGCCCAAGAGTTCCTAGAGTTGAGGCAGGGAACGATGACTGTGATTGAGTATGTGGCTAGGTTCACGGAGTTAGCTCGCTTTGTTGACGATTATGTAGCCACAGACCTGGCCAAGGTCAGGAGGTTTGAGAATGGACTGAGATTGTCCATTCGGGGTAGGATTATAGGACTTCGCCTACAAGACAGGGACTCTATGGTTAGGACTGCCATGACCATAGAGAGAGAGATGGAAGATGCACGAAGCACTCAAGATGCGGGTGTTAGTAGCAAGAGGAAGGAAAGGAGAGCGCATTCTTTCTAGTTCGAAAGAGGCGTATGATTTTGCTTGCCAAGGATTTCAGAATGGTCGAGATTATCATACAAGCGCTATGCCAAGATAGGCATTTAGTCGACAGACAGACGATATGTTACTTCCGACAAATAACATATGAGGCGTGATTTGGCCCTGGGAGACAAGGATCCTGTGATTTCGGGGACATCAAGGCCCCATTTAGTCAGAGGGATGACAAAGAGAGGATACAATTCATTCCTCCACACCTTAGTATGGGTCAAAGGAACCGGTTTCAGTTGCAGGGTGCTATACAAGCACTTTCGGCAGCACAGATGGGCCAGAGTGTGGGTCGAGGCTAGGTACAGCTCACAAAGCCGACTTCGACCTAGGCGTGTCTATGCTGTTCCGCAGGTCAGAGCATGCACAATTCGCTGACATGTAGGGTACGCTTTATACCGCTTGTTTTCGATGCATCCCGTTTATCAGGATAGGTCGGGGCTTGAGGCCGTAGGGAGGCCTCTAGAAGAGTCATAGATGGATGTTCTCCTAGAACCTGGGTGAGAGTCGACCGACAGTCAGGATTGTGAGTTAGAGAACTTCAAGATTCTACCTATAGCGGGCCCTAGGATCGGGCGCCGCAACATGGCATCAAGGCCTACGCACGGTGACACGTGATCGACCGGGTGTGGTGCACGGTATGGACATTCACCACTCTTGGTGAGTGTGGGCTAAGTTTGTCTTTAGGACTACATCCAATGAAGACTCATAGTTCAAATCAGGAAATGAGAAGTGGGTCATTAATCGCCTCAGGTGAAAAGCTTGGAATTAGGGTGAAGGAGACCCGAGGTAGTATCCGAAAGGTCTTGTGTGGGTGTAAGAAATTCGTGGAGACATCCGTAATTTCCGTGTGGGTGTGGCAGACGCAAGTGGAGATATCCAAAATTTCCTATGAGTAAGAGACCCGTGGAGATATCCAAAATTTATGTGGGTGTAAAGAGACCCGTGAGATATCCGGGGAGTTTCTATGTTGATGTAAGACTCAGGTAGGCCTAAAAGTTATGTTGCCGTGAGAGAGAGAAAAACACACTACTCATGGTTATCACGTAGACTTAGAGTTGGGTGATAGGAGTTGGGACTGACTCGGGATTAGTTACCCATTGGCAAGTTACGTCTGGTGTTGGTGAGCCGACAAGGGCTCGGTATATGGGTGTCATTCATGACACGGATTAGGCTGACGACCCATTGGATTGTCAGTGATTGTGACCTGGAGAAGGTCAGCGTTTGCACACCAAATAGGGATTGTGTAGGGTTACATATGCACGTGGTTGATGCGTGATAAAGCGTGAATTTCGGACTAAATTCTTTATGGTGGGAGAATGTGAAACTCCAAGAAAATCTAATTTTCTCGGTAAGGCAAATGGTACTCGATCAAAATCCGGAATTTTTTAGATCCTGAGACAAAAAGATTTCACCGTTGAATCGTCTCACGACTCTAGCTACTACGTAGAATTTACCACCCGACAAATAAAATTTGCACGTTTTCTAGGCAACGAGCGCAAGGTCGACACTCTGGCGCATTTTGAGTGGCCCACGCAGCCCCCGTAAGGTGAAAATCAGTCAACCCAGCTCAAGTGGGGCCCATGGTGACATGTGGCACTCCTAATTTGTGGGAACTAATACGTGGATAAGTGGATAAGAAACTAATGAGCTACCTATGGCTTGACAAGTGGCAAGTGAGGGACAAAATGGGAATAAAATGAAAAGAAAAAGAGACATCTTCTCTCAAAATGGTGCTGGACGTGCAGTGGAGGAAAAAAAAAATAGATTTCTAGAGAGAGAAGGTGCAACTTCTCTCTAGATTTCCCGGCTTTCGGACCGTTGGTTCGTGTTGGGCCAAGAAGCAAAGTTGTTCTATACCGAAAGCGGCTACGCTAAAGGACAACCGATTTTGTGGAGTTTCGAAAACCTAAGAGGCAGGGGTCTTCCTACTCGTTATTTTCTATTTAAGAGCTTTCGTAAATGATTCGGCGTTTGAGTCGAAATGGTCAAGAATGGTCCCAAAACATGGACCGAATTGTTTGAATTTTGGGACACGCTGGGGCGGGCCCCGGGACTGACATGGATCGTTATCGTCCATGTTATAATTACAATAAATTATGATTTGATGTTTTGGGCCTGAATGGCCAGGATTTCTGCTTCCACAAAGGAACCGACAAGAAGGTGAGAGGGCTATCCACTGGACAAAGCACAAGTTTAGTGGACCACAGCTATTAGTTTGATTGACCGAAATGGTCCATGTGTGTTTCAAGCAAAATATTGCTTGAATTAGATGACTTGAATTGTGTGAAAGAAATGTTAATGCATGGAATTTAATGTGTTAACATGAGGTTGAATTATATAAAATATAATTGTATGAGAGCCATTGGAATTAAATTGAGATTAGCTCAAGGAAGTAGTTTTGATGTTATTGGATATGAATTAAATAACATGTGGTTGGTAGGTAATTTTGTTAATATATACATAGATGATATATTGGCATGTGTTGCATGAAATGGCATATAAATGTGTTTCTTATATAGTGGGGAAACCTAGAAAATTAGGTGTGAGTGCATGACACCTAAAATGAAAGAAATTAAAAATGGAAATGGTTATGAAAGGAATTTCAGGGAAGATTTTTCCTAGAAGAATCGTTTTGAGAGTGGTCCAACAGTCATCTCAGTCGAAATTCCATGACTATTTTGGAAAATGATCCAGCAATTCGCCTCATGGTAGTCCAATATATTTACGAAAACCCTAGAGTGTGTTTTCGAGAACAAAACATTTTGTTTTGAAAACGATGTTTCTTTCCATTCGCTTAGGCACGCCGTGAGGGAGTCAAATGAGGGCTCGAAACGGGAAAGGGTGAGTCGATTCTCATCCATATCACGAGACATTCAAGCAGGAATCATGTGTTTGCTTGAATGTGTTTTATTTGAACTCATTGCATGTGCACTTAGATGGGGAGTAAACTCATGTAGGATAATTCCACTCCACTAAAAATGGCTTCACCCTATCGAGCATCATTATTTCAAATGAGAGTATTTGGGAAAGGACGAATGCCACTAGAGGCCGATTTTGAAGAAAGCCGGATTGTGGCTTTGGTAGATGCTTTTTGTATAACATGTATTAAATTTTTAAATCTTAATATATGTTTTTATAAGAGCTTATGTATCAACTCGAACTATCAGAATATAGGTTTGGATTAAGATGAGTATGAGTGTAAAGCTAATGTTAAAACCTGCAGTACTTTAAATTTTAAATTTTTCAAAAAAAGGAAAGGGGGCAAAACGGTAATTTACCGGAATAGTCCGGAGAAAAGTTGGGATTTTCTAGATCCTACTTACCTAAACTTGACAAATTCCTTCGCAATCGCCCTCATAAATTAGCTACCCAACACTTCGCTTCGGATCTGGAGAAAGTCTTAAATTTCACATATTTCGAGACAAATTTGCAGTTTGGCACATGATAGCTATGTGGTGACATGAAAAATTTATGTCACATTAGAGGGGTAGTAAAGGTTTCCATAGATAAGATACATGGCAAGCCATGTGTGTATTACTTGCATGCTTATGTCATCATGCATAAATTTTTGAGACCTATAAATATGGGGAGTTCCCATCCAGTTTGGGCAAATGAGTCTGGGGGAGAGCAAAGCATGAGAAGGAGGAGGCGGGCAAGAGAAAGGAGGAAAGGAGAAAAGAGAAAGAGAGAAATAGAGCAAGAAAAGGAAAGAAGAAAAGAGAACAAGAAGGATAAGAGAGGAAAAGAAAGGAAAGGAAGGAGGTTATGATTGAGTAGACCCGGATGTCAAAGAACCCGGAATCAAGGCTAAGGTGAGCAGGCTCCTACTGCGGTTTTATGCTGGGGTCAGGGGCTCACGGAAGCTCGCCTGCCCAGAGAATTTGTATGTCAGGTGGGTTTGCTCAGGATCGTGTGATGGTCAAAGACCCGCCATGGGGTTTTGGACCGTCTAAAATCGAACATTGTGTTTCTCGGGACTCCAAATCCCGAGCGTAATGGCAAACTGGGGTGTGCCTAAATTTCCGTGACACCCTTGTGGAATCTGCCACTAACTTTGACCGGCTATAACTTTCCTGGTCTCGAACTCCGATTCATGCATTCTTAGACTTGGCCAGAAGCCTGCCAGTCTAGAATTTAACATGCGTCACCAAAATGTAGGCTGAATATTAGTTGGCCGTGGACACTTGAGGGAACTGGTTCGCTTCCGTTTTAACTGTTAACCTATTGTAACCGAATGTTGAACTCAAGTATACGCTCAAGTAGGAATTCAAAAGGACGCTTTGTGTGGTATTTACAAAACCTTATCTTTAGACTAAGTCCATATTATTTGAATGCGAATACTGATTAAGGTCTAATGGCTAATGCTTATTACATAAATTCAATGACATATTGAATATGTGAAATTATGCTGCATATGTGTGATAAGATGGAAATAATTACGTGTATCAATGTATAGATTGACACACTATGTCTCACTGGGAATATGAATTATAGCATTACTTGCCCAAGTATTGCTGGAATTAGTTAATATGCATGCTTGAATAATGTGTTGATAATGAAGGAACTGATGATAGAAAAGATGTAAAGGCGTGCTTATGTGATGTACTGATTTGAATGTATGGAATATTAACATGACTCCGCATGTATGTCGATGTCAATCGAATATATGGAATGTTGTGTGCATTAGACATGAGTGTTCATAGCACACACATAGTGTATGGTAGAATGTCCATGTAGAGGCTTCTCATACATTGGTAACGGGCTCGAGTACGCGGCAACAAATTGCACACAGGAAGGTGAACACCGGCATTACATGGATGTGTGTACATGGTACTGGTTATGCACTACGTTTGGTGCAGAATCGTGTGGGCTTGGGAATGGGACGAAGTCCAATTGAGTTCCATAGTATTAAATGAAAATGGGAAATGAAATGTGTCTACCGTGAAGGTAGGGATAGATACCCCTCGTGAAAAGCCCGAAACCTGTTAGACGTTGTATCCACCTGAATTCGAAAAATGTCTGAGGGTGTAAGAGGACTCCACTATGAGACCGGAAGTTGTTATGTTGCCCAAAAAGACACGAAACGATTAAACAAATATCACATAGACTACGGGTGGTGGTGAGATGGAGCCTGGACCCACTCAGATGATTTCCCATTGGTACAGATTGCGGTGGGTAGGAGGTCAATTCCGACACGGGTACATGTAGAGTGTCGTCTCATACATGCATGTAGTTTTTTTTTTCCCATGATAGGACAACATGTATGCATCGAATTGCTGTTGGTTTGACTGCGAATGATCATTTGCATGCGCGTAAGTTGTCTCTCTTAGGCGTTAGCTCAAATCTCGTGGGACACTCGGGTACAAGACGGGTATAGGCAAGCGCTCCTTAAGCGAGATTATAGACGAGTTTGGGTATGGCCTTGATTCATGTTTTGTGTACATATATTAGAACAAACTAGTTTTAATATATGTTTTAAGAGTTATGTAATAACTCTTGGATCTATATAAATGTATGGTTTTGGTAACTGTATAGACGAGTATGGATGATGACCTGATAGGTCATTTTACTCATGTATGGATACCATTATGAGACACACGAGTTTCCATGAGTTAACGGTGGTCAACGGGATCCCCGGGTCTTAAGGCGTCACAAATGTGGCCATTTTTACTCATGTATGGGACAAAGGT
This sequence comes from Tetrastigma voinierianum, assembly GCA_016808115.1. Classification (NCBI taxonomy): domain Eukaryota; kingdom Viridiplantae; phylum Streptophyta; class Magnoliopsida; order Vitales; family Vitaceae; genus Tetrastigma; species Tetrastigma voinierianum. The sequence goes on along the minus strand of JAEQBH010007783.1, from coordinate 36,282 downwards.
ATTCCACGGGTTGTTCAATGGACCCCCAGGATTTGGGGCTTCATATAATGGAACATGATATGGTGGTATCGGATATCTGGTACCATAGAGTGTCTATGATGGCGGGTTATCATGAGACCCCGAGGCAACCATAGATGACAAATTGCTTAGATGTAATATAATCTTTAGAGTCAAACCTTTCCCCCAGACCCAGGCCATAGGTTGAATTTAACTCATTTGATGTTAAAGCCATGACAAAACAATGTTTTTCTATTGTTAGGAAATATATATATTCTATCGTACCAAGGTAAGGAGAAGAAAATTAGTATATTAAAAAAACGAGAGATTTATTTCAACTTTCTATTTGCGTAGATTTTGTTACAAATGTGGGATAAGACCACATTTTACATGCCTTCTTATAGATTTGATCAACACATTCTTGATATGTTCTTATACTCCTTTTGTCTTCAATCAGATGTATAGGGCTTGGTGCCTTACAGCGAGGCTGACAGAGGTCTCTCTTGCATCTCTTACCTGCACCACATTACGACAACAATTATCATCTAGAATCTTGGATGGATAGAAGAATATATGTTTATAGATTTATCACGGCTGTTTCACAACCCTTAAGCATTTAACCACCCAGTATAGAAACTGACAAAGGGCTGGGAGGTAGTTCACCAAACCATGGAACTTCCTTATTATTCTCATTCCATGGATCCGTCGCCATGGTCATGTGCAAATAAGGAAAAGGACACCATCATTCTTTACGGAATCACATACGCTAACCTCGCCATCTAATGAATTATTTCAACTCAATATTCCCTTCCTTCTTAATTGTTTCTTAGAATGGCTTGAGAATAGATCTATGAGTAGGTGCATATTCCCATCCATACGTGTGTGTATATATACTATATATATATATATATATATATATATATATATATATATATAGAAAAAGAAGGTGAAGAGAGAGGTGAAATAATGCTTTTATGTATAATTGCATTTATTTACCTAATGGAGTTATTTAATTTTATTAATGTAGATAGTAAATAGAGAAACATTTTTGTATAGGCAGGATAGTAAAAGGAGAAACGTTATGATGATCAAAAAGCCTAATAGGTTTAACACACTTTCAAACTTGTCCTATTTTACATTATTTTTGAGAATATTATATCAGATATTATATTTACATTGTAATTGCTATTAACAATATTTTTATTTGCGCAAGCTTGACACTTAATTGTACAATAGTAAGATTACTAATAAAATATGATTGATATTAGGATTTGACAAACCTTTGCAAATCATATTATCACTATTGTAACATGCCTGAAAAAAAGTATAAGGTTTTCATTTCTTGATTGTCTCTACTTTTTTCTTATTCTCTTTTTTCCAATTTCAATAGTATGCTAAAACTCTCTTTTAATAACTCTTTAACATCTTGGTTAGGTTTAATTTCCGATATGGATATTTCTATTTGTAAGAATCTTTATGTGTATTATCTAGTTCTGGTTTTTGGGGGTGGTAAGTGTTTCTTTACCCCTACAACTTTTTTTTTTAGGCCTTCTTGGATCTCCTTGTATACCCATGTACATGTTTGGGCGCTACCTTTTGGCTATTTTTTGCTATATGATATATTCGCATATAACTAGATAAATATATATATATATATATATTTAATAGTTATAATTCGTCCATTTAGATCAATTTGCTACAAGCTATATATTTAAATGCTTCATATAATAACACTATGTGTAAATTTTACAAGATAAATAATAAAGAACTTATAGTTTTTCTTCCTCGCTTTTCTTTGCTTTAGGTTTTTCACCTCTTTCAAATAAATTTGGTTAAGTTTTTCTCGTTAGGATTAGGTTTCTTCCATATTTCAGATAGGCTTCTTCCTCGTATATTTCCACCCGAAAATAATAAAGAAGATTTGATAAGGATTGATGGGTCATAAATGGAAAGGGTTACAAATTGAAGTTTTTTGGAATTCTGAGGACATATATATATATATATATATATATATATATATATATATATATATATATATATATGCCTATATATATATATATATATATATATATAGGTTTTGTTTTTCGAAAGATGGGAATGGTAATTTTTGGGTTATAGCTTTTATTATAATAATTGGTGTTGGAAATGAGCTGAGCTGAAATTAATGACATTCAGAATAACTCTTTGTTCGAGAATTCTATGAATTCGGTTATATGAAATTAATGACGTTTAATGAATAATTTAATTCATGAGATTCAATGAATAATTTAATTCAGAATTTAATGAATAATTTAATTCGGAATTCTAAGGTTTGGGAAGCTAAAAAGGTTTGGCATTCCAAAAGGCTAGGTCTCTCGTTTATAAAGGTTGTTGGGGTATTTGAGTAGGTGTGTCTCAAAAAGGTCATCGAGTCTCGAGTTTTCCTTCCTTCGTCCTTTTGTCGGTGATAGTGCGAACACATCATTAGCTCGTCGGAGTGGAGGCAATGTGTTTTTGTCGACCATTCGACAACCGTTTTATCCTTGGAGATAGACGCCTTGGGAATCTCAAAGCACCAATGGAGAAGGCGAATTTGTCTTAAGGAAATTATTAATTTCACAATACTCAGTTGTTCTCTACTTTGGTTTTATTTCACCTAAAGCTTTTATTACTTAAGCCACGGTTATTGGTGTTATTCGGGCTAACCATCTTTATGTAGGTGTAAATTTTTCTAATAATTGGTATATGATCAAAGTTAAATAGGAATATTTTTTCTAGGATAAAGTATTAAAACATTATTTTAATGAAGAGTTCGGATAAAAAAAAATGCAAAACAAAAAATTATGTGGCAAATTATCCTCGCATAAAAAAAAATAATTAAGTGGAAAATTTTCAGGGGGCATATGCCACCCACCTACGCCTATGCTTCCATTGGTGCATGTATGGGATGGTGAGGCATTATAGCTAGGGAGTGGTTGTTTGGTATGATTATGTGTTGATAGTTAGTAGCGATTATAAATTATTGCTTGAAGTAAACGTTTATTAGAAATAACACATTGAAATAAATAAAAAATAATATATAGACATTACATAACAATATATAACAATAGTTCCATATAAAACACTTTTATTCCTTTCTATAATATTATTTCATATATAAATAAATTTATGAAAATTTTCTAATTATCTTTTGTAATATTATTTATAAATTTATGAAATACATTTCATTTAATGATTATTTATAATTTCATTAATAAAAAATAATGTAGTTATAATCATCAATAAAAATATTATTATTTATAACCATGAAATATTTTATTTATTTCATATATTACTTTTGTATGGTGATAAATTTTTTATATTATTATATAAAACCATACAAAATAACAATATCTCCATATTTATAATTTATGAATTAATTTAAGTATTATTTCATAAATAAAAACTAATATGAAATTATGCAAATTTAACCATAAATAGTATTTCAAAAAAATAAAAATAAAATATTTATAGTTATAAATTTTATCATTTCATATTATTATTTCTGAATATAACATGAAATAAATTTATAACACAAAAAATTCATATTATTTCATATAAATTTATAAGCTATAATATTAATAAAAATCTAAAGAGGACTAAAAAAAAGGAAATTTGCTATTTTAATAAGGCGAATAAAAAGCTACCATTTGTAAGCTTTTTCACATTTCTCATTATTTATACATTCGGCTATCAACTCTAAGTATTACCAAGTAGCCTATAAAAGTTCATTGGAGATGAATCACCTATCCCTCAACCAAGCACTCCTCAAAGTCTATTTCATAACTCAAAAATATTTATATCAATTTGGAACATGTCATCGGAATAATTTAGCATAATAATTTTCTTCTAAATATTCTTATATTTATTTAATTATTTTATAAAACAATCATTAGAAGATAACTATCAAAATCCTTCTCAAATACCCTATTTTTTCTTAATTTGTATCAATAATTTTATAAAACAATCATTAGAAGATAACAAAGTAATCATTAGAAGATAACATAGAAAGGGGATCACGACGAGGTGAGCAATACCCATTAGTTGGGAATTTACTATTGGGTTACTCCCCACCTAAAATGCACATGCAATGGCACATCCAATATCCATTATTCCATACAATTTACAATTTGTACATGGAATAATTTATATCATGCATGAAATGTTTCCATGCCCATACCAGTCACTGTAGACTCACTCACACATCACCTATGCAAAGTGTGACAATCGTCATTAATTAATACCAATGACACTTATCTCTAAGCCTTTGTTGGCTCACCAACACCTAATGCAATTTGTCAATGGGTAAACAATCCCGAGTCAATCTCGACTCCTATCACTCAACTCTAGGTCTAAATGATAAACATGATAGTATGTCTTCTTTTGGGTAACACTTCTTTTCGGCCTGAGTCTCTTACACCCCACACGGAACTTTCAGATCACATGGTCTCACACCCATCTGAGAACTTTTGGATAATACCCTTGGTCTCTTACATATCTGAACTTTGGAAATGCAACACTGGTCTTACCCACATAGAACTTTTCAAATTGAAGGGACTAACAACCTTCTTGCTTAATGACACACATTAATTACTTCATTTATGATTTGAACTAGATGTTATTGGATGTAGTCCAAGACAAACTCCACCCACATTCACCAAGAGTAGTGAACAACCATACCTTGCACCACTGACTCTATGCGTGTCTTTGTTCTTGAATGCGATGATGCGATTCATATATCTAATTCAATATTTCATGCAAATTATGGCTGCGCAATTTAATCATATTAACACATCAATTTATGCATTAACATAATAACACACATTTCAAGCCATTCATTTTAAGCAATATCCTTGCTATCTAATTCAAGTAAATTCACATGGAACTGATTTCGGTCCAGACCAAGCAATCCCAGGATTTGTTTTAACGGCCCCGAATCGATCGTGGGTTGTCCGTGATGACCCTCTCATCAACATCGGTTCGCCAGTGGGCAGAATGTGGCAGCCCTATTTCTCAGGGTTGATTGACCACCGTCAAGCACACGGAAACTATGTGTCTTACTCCGCTGAGACAATACATGAATAAAGTACCACGTCGTATGAAATCCATACACACCAAAATTTATATTTTATACAAAAATAATTGAATTGACAATTTGTTTTGATTACAAATTATCCAAAAATGGGTCTTATACCCAGATTTTTACAAAAATACATAACAAGGCCACATATGGCCATTTCTTCATCTCTAAGACCTCGGATCACGTCCCATCCCCCGGGTAACCTTCGGTACACAAGTAATTTTTTCCCTCGACAAGGGTGAGCAATGCCAACCGGTGGAATTATCCTACATGGGTTACTCCCCACCTAAGTGCTCATTGAATTGCAAACCAAACATTTACGCAGCATATATTTTCTACTCAGAAATGTCACCACCATGAAATGGATGAATCGTGACTCACCGCCTCCGTTTCATAAGAGCCCTCACCCGACTCCTCATGCATACTAAACCAAGTGTTGAAAGCTCTTTGTATTCAAACAAGGTTTTGTTCTTGAAAACATCATGCCAGAGTTTGATCAAAATCCTATTGGAACTGACCCATGAGGTGAATTCTTTGGATAACACTCCTAGAAACAGTCCGTGGGTCCATATTAAGAGATGAACTTTTGGACAATAGATGATTCTTTGGAAAATCTTCCTTTGAAATCCATTTAGCAACCACATTTTTCATGTCATGCACTCACACCTATCATTCTGGGTTACCCCAGTGCATATGAAATTCAATATGCCATTTCACAACAATTCATGTTAATAAATTAAACATATATACTAACGGAAATTTATACACAATCTGTCATGGATTCATTCATACATATCAATAACATAAATTAAAATATAGGCTAATATACGATCAAGGCTATCCATCTTGGAACTGCCTAAATACTAAATACTTTTAATAGTATTAAATCAAGCAATAACATATTCGCACTCAAGGCCACACACAAACAGTCCATGGTCGGCACCGGGATGCGAGAAACCCACTAAGGGTTTCTTGCTCAGTCGAATCTTTTTGGAGCAGAAAACACAGCCATCTAAGCCTCAAGATATCCCGTCCATTAAAATGGCTCTTAGCCAAAGAATAAAACAAGTAGGAAAACCCTACCTCCCGGAGTTGTCGAAACTCCAAGAAACTCATTGCCCGCAGTAGGCTTGGCGGCGTAGACCAACTTCTCCTCTTTAAAATGAGCTGGCGTAGAATCAAAATTCTAGAAGGTGAGCACTCTCTCTCTAAAATCTCTCCTCTTTTCTCACTTTTCTATCCCCTCTTTTCCTCTCCCCAAACTAGTTGAGAGAACTTGGTCAAGATGACTTGTCCTCTCATGCTAAGTGTCCATTTCTCATTGGACACCTTAGATTACCCTATCACCTTATCTATTCCCATTGGATTTCCTTCTAATGGCATGAAGGCATGTGTCTCCTATGGACCACACTTGAGATCATTTGACTAGCTCACCCAAATTGTACAGTGTCTCCACATGAACACTCAGTTGTGCCACGTGTCCCGCACCATCGTGCGTGCGCCGAAAATGTGAAATTCTAGGAAACTGTCACCGGAATTTCAATGAAACAGCGTGGTAGCTGATTGTGAGAGAGGCAGATTCACTTGATGAAGTCAGTTTCGTTATCGAGATCTACAAAAAATTCTAGATTTGGTAAAATTACCATTTTATATTTCAAAAATTCAAATTTTCTCGGTTTATAAGAATCCATGGCCCATTCCTTCATGACACGAAAACCATTTCATGGATTTTAGACAAGAAATAACGAGTAGGAGAAGACCCCTCACCTCTTGGAGTTGTCGAAACTCCACAATACCGGTACCCATGCGTAGCCCTTGTAGTGGGGATCAACTTTGCTTCTTGTCTTGTCGGCATTCGACAGACTGATCGTCGAAAAATCTAGAGAGAAGGTAGACTCTCTCTCTTTCTAAAACTCTCTCCTTCCTTCCCGCTCTCTTTTTCCCTTTTCCTTTCCCCCCAAACCAGTTGGGTCAAGATTGGGTTAATAGAATTGTCTTCTCTCTCTTGCCACTTGTCTACTTCTAAGTGGCTCTTTGGATCCACACCTATCATATCATAATAGTGGATTTCCTTCCACTCATGAGATGCCACATGCATCACATAGGTCCACTTGAGCTTAATGTTTGACTTATACACTTGACCACGTGTCTCAATCTTGACATAAAATGTGCCAAGTGTTCCACACCACCCTCGATGCCTCGAAAAACATGAAATTTTAACTGTCTTGAAATTCGATGAAATTCGATGTGGTAGCTAGATTTCGCGAGACGATTCCAACGATGAAGTTTGTTTCGTCATCCAAGATCTAGAAAAATTCCAAATTTTGACCGAAATTTACCGTTCTACCATTCCTCAGAAATTTGGATCTCCCGAGGTTTCATAGTTACCACTATTACTCAAATCTGGGACCCCTCCCTTCCCTATACCATTACCTATTTAAATGTTGAACGTTGTACCACATGCTCATGGGCAATTTGTTTTGATGTTAATTTGGTAGAAATTAGTTTTTTTATTGACATCTATTCACTTTGCATTACATCATAGTATTATGTTATATTCCTCAATAATTTGTCTCTTGGACTGGATGTTGACCACTCTCTCCTGTACAGCCTAAAATTTCAATGTGAAGCCCCAAGACCTGGGGGTACGTTGACAACCCGTCAACTCGCGGAAGACTCGTGGATGTGGGTAACTACTTCACACACCCTTGTATTCCCTTTTTGGGACCCACGATTTAATGAAAATCAGATAGAGTCTCATACGGGAGGTCTACCGCTGCCCAACTATCTGAAACACAGCACTTTTGGCTAATATAATACAATGACCTCACCAAGATCCCAATTATGAGTAAAAGTAAGCTGTCGGGTCCACTCATCCACACTACGAAAATGCAGGACTAGTACTATAGTCGTCCTCAGGATTTAATTACAACACTCTTACAAATATTACAAATTAGAATGGGTTGTTCCAAAGTATCTTTTTTACAATTCTTACATAAAATACAAGCTAGAACTAGTTTCACTCAAGCTTTACAAAAATGAATCACAAGCCACAACCCGACTTTCTTCATAATCGTGGCTCTCGAGTGAGCCGCGCCCACCCGCATACCCTTGCACCGAAAGGGTCCATGACAAGGTAAGCAATGCCAAGTAGGGTAAACTCCACAAGAGCTACTCCCACCTAAGTGCACATGCAATGCCGTGTTCACAATAATCCAAACATTCAAGTAAAATGCATTTTCTTTATACTGAATGCCTACATGCTATGAATGAAGTGTCACCACCATACCTTAACCCGAGTCCTCACCGACTCTCACGCATGCTTACGCCAAGTGTAAAACTAATATTGTGTTTCACCCAATGACCCTTTATCCAAAACAAAAGCTCTTTTTTTTAAAAAAAAAAAAATCATTGGACATCCTCCGATTCAAAGCCATTAGACAATCTCCGATAAACAACTTTATTTAAAATCATCGACAATCTCTCCAATAAACAAATTTTTATTCAAAGCTATCGACAATCTCTCGATAATCAGAATTTATTCAAAGCTATTGAACGCCGATAAACAACTTTATTCAAAAGCATCGAGAGCCCTCGATAAACCGCTCTAATCAAGCATTAGACACCGATAACAGCTTTATTCAAAGCTATCGACAATTTCGCATAAAACTTTATTCAAAAGTATCGACAATCTTCCACAAATAGCTTTATTCAGCTATTGATTACTTCTGATGTGACACCCCAAATTTGGGTCCTGACAACCCGTAGAAACCCGAAATTACTCAGGATTTCTCGTGACCCGATACCACATTGTCGTGTCCCATTTATCAGATCCATATTAAAATCTAGCAGAGTCCCTTGCTCAGGAGCTCTACCTAACATACAACTTGTATAATGTATCAATCATAACTCATCCGTGGTCTCAATGAAGTAGTATCACCTCATAGGGTCCATCTGTCCATATCCCCAATACATACATCCATTTACCAGGACCCATTCATTCACATTTAAATCTAAATTATGGAAACAAAATGCTTAATTACAATTCGTAAGAGTCCAATCACGACCCTCTTACCATAATTACTGATTAGTGCCCAAAAAGTGCTATTTTATGGTTCCTACGTAAGAGAAGCTCTTTAGTGCTTTTAAGACTAATCATAAGGAATTGAGCCAATTAATATGTGCAGTCACTTAAGACTCACCGATTCCATTTCGAGTTTGTTTTGCATTTTGCGCCATGTCTTCAAATTTTAATAATTTCAAGTCCGATGTCAAGTTGGTAGTCGAATGCCGAGGATTCACAATGATTTCACCAACCAAAAATGAAGAAAATGTGAAGTGGAATTGATGAAGGATGATGCAAAGGGCAAAATAGAGGAAACCGAGATTCGCTTATGCATTGCGTACTCAGGACTATAAAATTTTGCAATCGCAGCGAAAATTTCTCGCAATCCAGCAAAATTTTCGCTTATAAAATTTTTGTTACGAATTTACTAAATTTAGCGAAAAATATTATTCATCATAAAATCTTGATTTTCATTATCTCGGTGGATTTTCACAAATTCAACAAAATTTGTTAATAGCAAAATTCTTCTATGCTAGCGAAATCGCATAGCGAAATTGTCATTTTGTAGTTTTGATGTTTTTGATTCCAAACGACCACGTTTGATTAATTACCATTTTCCCTATTGTAATTTCATATTTAGGCCTTTTTGTCATTTCACACATTGGGGTTGACTATATAAGCTCCCCTACAACTTGTAACCCTAACTTTAACTTTTAATCTTTCAGCACGTAGCTTTTCATTTTGTTCCGCTTTTCTTCTCTTTCTTTCTTTCATTTTTCAAAGAACCAAACATACCTTTTGATGACAAACCAAGGTATGCTTATTAAAGCCCCCTTCCTCAAGAGGAGGGTCACTGTGGAGGCTCTATAAGTATTCATGCCCTCTCATTTTTCACATCGCATGAGGAGGCAATTAAGCTCCCTGCATCTCACCCTAGGTTGAAACCTCCAGATCCAGCTCGCGATGTGTATTTGGCAAGTTGCGGGTTACAAAGGATGCTAATCTTAGATCCACTGTCATCCACTTAGTTTTCTCCTATTAGTTGCCGTAGTTGCTTCTTTTTCGAGGCCATATAATAATCGTTAGTGACTCAATGCTCACCGAATGCCATATCTCATGAGGGAGTAATTTAGTGGTTTAGGTTTTAGTGCTAAATTATATCCTGGCTAGAAATCACTACAGTCATTATCCTCAACATGAGTAAACAAACCCGAGGGCATGGAATACACCCTAAAAATCCAATCCAGTGGACTCAAGACTCTCAAGTGTTTTCAAATTTTCTTGACTATATAAATATTAACTATCCAACCACTGCTTTAATGAAAACCAAAACCAAAAGAGAATGTCATCAACCTCAACTCCAGACTTCTCATTTCACGAAGAAAAACCTTATCCCCGTGTTCGACCTTAGGATCGCTTATACTCTAAAGAGCCTCGCTACTAGCAGGACACCTGTGATATATTAAATTTCATGCGATTCCATAAACAACATAATGAATCAATTATTTACCCAATTATTTAGACACAAATTCCAAAAGAATTTAGTTACAATTCTTTATTATACAAAATGTTACTTCAAAGGTAATATCAAGGCCACACAACGCACCTTCATAATCAAGGCCTCATTTAGCACTGGCTCTGTACACCCCCGTGGCCTTCGGAAGGGGGTCCCAAAATCCGGGTGATCAATGCCCAAGAGAAAAGTTCCTGGGCAAGTGCCATTCCTAATGCAAATGCAATGGCATACAAAAAACATCAAATCATATTCCATATAAATAATCAATCCTATTTGGAATGTTCCGTATGATGCATGAGATGAGACTCTTCATGCCCATAACCTGAGTCCTAACCGACTCCCTCACACCTACAACGCCAAGTGTGAAAACTAGTCATTGGTGTTTCACCCAATGACTTAAACCATTGGACAACCCTCCAATATTAATTTTCAAATCCCATGTGTTTAATCATGGGCCATGGCTTTTTCTGGTCACACCGCAGGATCGACGCACGCCTTCCGACATTTTTACTGAACTTTCACCGCCTGATCATGTTTAATCGCATATAATGGGTCTTTTCACCCTTGGGGGTGTGGTATCTACTCCCATCTTGCTACACCTAAATACACGTGATTTATATTTATTATTTGCTATAAACCGTGAGTCTAGGGATTCATATGGTCCCATTTCCGAGCTCTGCCACCACACATTCACTAAGAGCTCAGAATAGATCCGACTCGACACGATGTGATCGCGCATTTGAAATGCAATCATGCCATTTCATGCTATGTCATTCTACATACAACATTTATAAATTCCAGATAATTATATTTTTTACATATAATTTTAATTCATCACAATTTCCATGTTAATACATCACGAAAAAACATATTAACATGATTTTTACACACAACAACATATTATTTATTTTCCCACAATACACAACACACAAATGGCCAAATCTAAGACCCATAAAACAAAGGCACCTCTGTCCTTCACTGCCTCATCACCGACCACTATGATATCAAAACATACCATTAAACCCAAGACATTACCTGCATCAAACCAAACCTCAACCCAACAAATTTACCCAAATCGTCCCGCAAATTATGTCCGGACTGTTAAAAAATAGTTCCAAAAATTCAACCTTAGATTGTCCCAAAACAAATTCGAAACTCAACCCCGCATCATGAAAAGATCCCTAAAATTCAAAATTTATCAACTAAAATTTGGGATCGAAATTTATGGCCTCTCACGTCTAAGAAAACCCCTTTCGCTTATTAAATGACCTTTAGCTAGAAATAACCTGTCGGAAAATTCCTACCTCGAAAACACAAATCATGCATTTCACAATTTTCTCATCATTTCAATTTTCCTTTTAAACGACCAACCTATGATTTGATATCAGATAACGGAATCGCCGACACGATCCTCACTGGTTATGTGCCTAGATAAAAGCATTTTATTTTATAACACGCACGGTCTCGGAACAACTAGTTATTGAAAATCAATTCATAAACATCATCGGAGCAAGATCCCGCTAGTTACCTGACGGGAGTGAAACATCTTTACGTTTCATTCACACATCAAGTAATTTTGACCCTTATTGGTCCTAATTTATCCTTAACTCGAATTTAACTAAGTACACCATTGGCATGCTCAAATCATTCAGTATAAAACACAATATAGTATGTACATGTCATTGAGTAATATATCCCGAGTCACACACCGACTCGTCTCACATATGCATATGCCAAATGTGACAACCGTCACTGGTATGACCAGTGACCCATGTATCGAGTCCTTACCAGCTCACTAGTACCCAATGCAAGTGCCAATGGGCAACCAATCCTGAGTCAATCTCGACTCCTATCACACAACCTGAAATCTATGTGATAAACATGACCGTGTGTCTTCTTTGGGCAACATAACTTTTTGACTCACGCCGCGAGTCTCTTACACCCAGATAGAACTTTTCGCATCACAATCACGTCTCTTACACCCATGTTTCGGACTTTTCACCCGAAAGTTGACCTGGCCCCTTCGCTTCGCCCAACACACATTAATTACATTTCTTTTTATGTTTTAAATCGTGGAGACATTTTTCGACGTCAGTCCAAAGTACGAGCTCACTCACCCATTCATCAACACCGGGATGATGAATGACCATATCCATGCACACACACCCAATATGTTGATGTCCCACGCATGGCAATGCTAATGTCACTAAAAATTCCTCATGTTACATGTAAGGATGCACACTACATGGAACATTCTTAATCAATCGACTATGTAAAGTACCATGCAACATATATCACAAGCATATAACTTCCATACATTTCATGCCAATCTTGCAGATATGTAGTATCATGTATATTAGCAAATATCAATACATGACTAAACAAGTACGTCATATATTAGCCTTCCTTAGGCTAACTTATGACAATTCATACCCAATACAATAGCCTACAACATGTCATGCAATGGTCATGTCAAAACCCGGCTATTCACATCGACACAAGCAAATAACTATACACTTTGTGAAAAACATATTTTCAGTAAGGTTTTGGATTCCCACTGCCTTCCACAGGCATATGGAAAGATCCTTGACTCAATGGGATTTCCATAGAGTCTAAGAACACCCCAAACAAGAGCCTGGACAGCATACATTTGTCCGGTCGAGGAAACAAACAGAAATGACCCTGTGTTCCACTGCACACTTGGTATAAACACCAAGTTTCATAAATGCTTTGACACCAATTACCCTCCACATGAATATACAGTTCTGACTCAATGAGCTTTCCATAGAGTCCAATAACACCTGAAACGGAGTTCGGACAAAGACGTTATGGCCTTTTCATTCAAAATTGGTTAGTTTACTCTGCTTACACTGGAAATAGTCCGTGACACCCGATTTCAGGGGTCTTAATCCATAATTTGACATTATTTCTTTGTATTCATTTAAAGATAAGGTTCTTAGGGTTCTTCTCCAACTAGAATCACCGAAATCGGATCACCGAAACTCAAGATATGTCATAAACCGAGACTACTCTTCCGCCAAACGTAACTTAAACTGCTCGAACATAAATAATGCATTTCGAGTCCACAGGGGTTTCGAAATTTGGATATACCTATTTCAAGCAGAAATATGTTATCCTATAAGTCTACTTTATCAAATTGAATCAACTCAATTTAGATAAGTGATGGCCAAGTTATGGCTAAAACTGCCACGGCTCAAAACAGAGAGGAAAAACTGTCGAACATAGCTCTCTACTAATGCATTTCCCGAGTCCAAAGGGGTCAATTTGATAGACCTATTTCAAGGGAGACATGTTCTCCTATAAGTCTAGTTTATCCAAAATTAGAATCACTCAATTATCGAGTGATGGCTGTTATGTACAAAAACAAATACCATGGCTCGAGGAAAATAAACTGGACAACATTCTCCACTTTGACACACACACACATGCCCTTAGATAGAAATTAAACCGAGTAGGATAAAAACCCTAATTCAATTTGCGTGATTTCCCAGGACACCACCTTTTCATTTTTCCCGAAAACCCAACTCGGGACTCGCGAAATCTGTGATTCCCGCACTACGTCGTAGCTCGCCCTTTGGTAAACGCTTTTAATCCCCTACCAAGCCGAGTTCGACCCAGTCCCCGTGAAATCACTGGAGAAGCTTGTTTTTTTTTCTCCCTCTTCTACCTCTCTCTCTCTAACGTTTGGCACTAGACCAAATTGTGAGATCTTTCTTGATTTTAGATATTGCTTAATATTTATACATGAGACACGTGGCTCACATCGTGCCATGTGTCACGCTTCCCTGATCCGTTTTTACCCCGAAACAATTTATTTCGTCTCGGTTTCATTTCATCTATCTTAAATGGACATTCTTTAAATATTTGATATTTTTCAGGATTTTTTTAAAAATCTCATTTTCGGGGTCCACTTGACTCCCATCGCCTCATAAAAATCCTATTGTTTCGGAATTCAACGAAATTCGCCTGAGTAACTTTATTTCATGAAACGATTCCAACGGTGAAGTCTGTTTTGTCATCCGAGATCTAGAAAGAAGTCCATAAAAATTACCATTTTGTCCTTCATAGTAAAATTTCAAATTTCTAGGTTTTTCTCTGCCCATAAAGATGACTAAGAGCTTCTCGCCACATGGCAATCTGGGCCGGGAGAAGGAAACATGGAACAGGAGCCATATGGTATGGAAGGTGACACTAAAGCATGTGTCCAAGTGACACATGGCACATGATACATGGACCATGTGAAGACACATGGCTATGAGAGCATGAAGGAAGGCTGAGAGAGTTTCCTCACTTCAGATAAGACCAACAAATGAGAGACAAAACACCATGAAGAAACCAAAAAGAAGGAAAAAGAAAAAATAAAAAGAAAGAAAGGAGAAAAGAAAGAAAAAGAAAAAAAAAGAGGAAAAACCAAAGTAGAAAAAAATCGTGGCTCGGGGAAAGAAACAGTCGCGGGGAGAGAAAAATGAAAGGGAGAGAGGGAAAGAGAAGATTTTCCCGATGTTCTGACGGCCGGAGCTCAATAGTCTGAGAACTAAAGTTGGCCCACACAACGAGTTACGCTGCGGTACTGAATCGAATTTTTCAGCTGTGGGCTCTCCGAGAGCCGGCTTTCTCCTATAATGGTTCTCTTTATTTACAGTCGCAATGGCCATGTGGTTCAAATTCTCAAACACATGATCAATGGACATTTGGGATCAGAACGTGCCTATCCTAATAGGGGTGTACGTATGTGTAACCGTAGGGTCGCGATGTGTATTCAAGGGCTTCCTTTAATTAGTTAAGTGTCATAAAGAGTATTTTCGGGAAGTTGTTTTTAAGGATGAAATTGTAAAGTTTTCAAAGAATGGTGACACTTTTGCAATTAAGGAAAGTGGAGGGGTGAAAGAACAAATCATGAAACTTTAATTAGTTAAAGGATAATGATAATAATAAATTGTCATAATGGTTCAGGGAAGCCTAGAAAATTCTCTAGATCTCGAATGACGAAACGGACTACACTATTAAATTCGTCTCGCGAAATCTAGTTACCAAAGTTTCTTGGCTGACCGGAGACACCTAATATTTTACGATTTTCGAGTGATAAATGCCAAGGATTCTCAGGACCCGTATTTTTACAAAAATCTCGAAAGTCAGGAAATGGTTTGAGCTAATTCATTTCAAATAAAGTGAAGTGAAAATAAATAAATTTTTTTTGGGGCAAAAGCGAACCCGAATGAGGATATATGAGTCATATATCCAAATAATAATAATAATAATAATAATTAATAATTAAAAAAAACATAAAAGTAAAAAAGGAGTAAATCGAATAAGGAGACTAGAGAGAGCGATTTGAGAGAGAGAGGAAGATTTTATTTATTTTTTTTATGTTCGTTTTTTAAGATCTACGAAATTGGACCGTAAATTCATTGAGCAGAAGGCAAAGTTGGTGGCACACATAAGGGCTATGGGCCACCAAGAGCTTAGCGTTTCGCCAAACTTTAAGAGACAGGGAATTTTTCTACTTGTGTTATTTCTAGCCTAAAGGCCATGTAATGGCTTGAAATTTTCTTAGAGGTCGTGAGATGCCGTAAATTTCATTCCTGCACTTTGACTAGTTTAGGGAATTTTTAGGAAATTTCAAGACTATTTTGAAATAGTCTCAATAAATTTCGGACTATTTTCAAACAACAGTTGAAATTTCAGATTTGTATCTTGACAAATCAACATACTTTGCAAGCTTTAAACTCCATGGAAAACTCGAGTCTAATCTAGCTATGCTCGTGTGGAATAGCATTTGGTGCCCAAGCATATTTTCCGAAAATTTTAATCAGAGCACCAAGTGTGCAAATTGCTGTCAGGCCGACGTGTGTGGTCTAATACATCGAATGTGTAGGGTAATAGTGGTGGAGAAATTGTGAAGTCGTGCTCAATTGTTGTAATCGGAAAGGTGAGTGTTCTAAACTCTATTTTTAAATACTAGTGTATTGTTTATAAATCGTTTTACACTTGTAGTATGTTATGGTTTTAAATTATTAAACCATATTTCAAGCAATGGTTTTTAAATTATTAAACTATATTTCAAGCAAGCAATGGTTTTGATCGTTAAACCAGGTTTTAAAAAAGCAAGCAAGCAAGCAAGCAAACAAAAATTATATTTTTACAAATCGTGCCTAAGAAAATCCCCCGCTTTAAGCAAGCATACTTATGAGGGCTCAGACGTGTAATGTGGTGAAGCTGGGGGATACGATTTCATTAGATTTAGATTTGCCTGGCTCAAGAACTTAGCTCATGCATTATGTCATATTAGAGGAGGTCATGGCACGTACTATGGTATATAAGGTTAGCGCGCTAGCTAGAGTATGGTGACGTAGACACGAGGTCTTTCCACCATATTTACTGGAAAAGGTGATGTGGACATAAGGTCCTTCCGTCGGCACGGTCGAGGCCCAGGTTTCTAATGTTTAATAGGGTACAACAAGCAAGAAAGGCCTCCAGTGGTTGATTTTTATTTATAAGCATTTTTCATACAATTTAAAAATCAACCATTGGTAAGCAAGCAAGCATATTATGAAAAGTTTTTAGAAACATTTAAAGCAACCAAGCAAGCATAGTATGAAAAGTTTTTAGAAACTTTCAATGCAAGCAAGTAGTTTTATGAAAAGTTTTAGAAACTTTTAAAGTAAAGCAAGCAAGCAGTTTCTGAAAGTTTTAGAAACTTTTATAGAAAACAGTGCAAGGCTTTCAAAATGTTTGTAAAAGTAGCTTTACGCTTTAGACATTTTTTTAAAAGGCAAGCATTTTATAAAGCATACACTCACCGAGCTCGTTTAGCTCATTATTTTCTTGTTTTAAAAACTATTTTCCAGGTACAGGCACGCCGAACGTTGGGACATTTTAGGATTCTCCCGAATTCTAGTATAAGTGTTGTATTAACTAACTTTTGTAAGAAAATACTTGGAACTTGTATAGTTGTGTATATGTATGTACATAGTTTTGGTTTATGAAAATGTGATGAGCCCGAGGCTCTTTGAAGAAGTGTTTGGTCATATGTTTTAAAAGTGTAAATTGTATATGTTGTGTTTCAGGATATGTCCTCGTATGTAGTCACAGGTCGAAATTTTATAAAATCACAAGTTTAGAAAAGAAAAATTTATACTAAGCCAAAGAAGCAACACTACCACTTCACAGATTCTCTAGTCATTCAAGTAACGATCGGTTCTGTGGTGGCCAAAGACACCTACTAGTAGCGGGGTACAAGTTGGTATCGTGAGCAGGTCTTAGGAAACCTATGTTATTAAGCACCGTAGTTTTCTTTACACTATCAAGTAACCATACATTTTCAAATTCAAAGTACAAGACAAGTGTTTCAAAGTACTAAACAAATTTGATTTTTTCTTCTTTCAAATAGCACTATGTCAGCAGGGACATCGAGGTCAGCCCTAGGAGAGCCATTCCAGAGGTTTCTGTTGCCCGCAGCACTTGAGGGAGTCGAGCACCCAACTCCGGTTCTTCTACCGCTCCATGAATCAGCCTCCAAACTAAGCAGTCTGTGACTCCATCCGCCACCAGAGGGAGTCAAGTTTTAGGATTGTTTTATCGTAGAGTTGTGTGGCACGTATTTCGATAAGTACTATAGCGACTGTCAACAAATACAATCTCAAATCCACCTTCACGCACCCGCAGAGGTTCCCAAGAGCACGGGAGGCTCCATAGAGAGCGCAGTCAGCTGCCATGATGGCAAAGTGCATATCCGAGGTAGCCTAGTCATGGTTGGACAAAGTAAACAAGATTTAATGGTTATAGATTGCACATGATCGGGAGGGTCCCTGCTTTTCAAGTTTTCTACGGAAGATGTGGCTAAGGATTGGCGTATGCCAGTGGATATAAGGTATCCTAATGGTATATCATGGGACTAGTTTCAGGAAGAGTTTATCAAAAATCTTTCCTCGAGTCACAAAGGATTCGAAGATTACAAGGAGTTCTTCATACAAAGCAGTAAGAACATGTCAAGACGTGAGTATGAGAAGAGGTTTGTGAGTTAGTTAGATTGGTTCCATATATTCAAGCTGATGAAGTCCTAAATCATGTTTTCTAAGCCAAGGTGATTACGATCGTATTAGAGTTCATTTGTCTCAGGTTCCTCATGTCAGATCGGGATCAAATGAGGTTGCTTTAAGGTTGAGAAAAGCACTACGCCTATGTATCGTAGCAAAGTGTGAGCAAGAGGAGTGGCACTGTGCACTTCCCAATAGATCTCCGGGTCGGCCCAAAGAGGAATGAGAAGCAAGGGTAGAGGTTATAGAGACCGAGGTGCAGGCCTGTGGAACCGCCTATCAGGATCGGCTGAGGGCCCCACCCGGCCAAAGAGGTGACACCTAGAGTATTCATCCTGTCTGTCATATGTGTTGAAAGCGACACGTTGGGGAGTGTAGGAGAGGAAGATATGGTGTTTCGACTGCGGGCCAGGAAGGCCATTTTATTATGAATGTCCTCGCTTGATCGTGCAGACATCAGACACCTACTACTCCCGTACTGCAGATAGCACTCAGAGGTCTTCAGGGAGAGGTTTCCTAAGTAGAGGGGCCAGTGCAGCCGCAGGTAGAGGTGGTCGTGGTAGAGGTAGGGGTAGCGCCTCATGGACGCAGACAGAGATCCATACTCAGGCCAGAGTTTATGTTGTAATCCACAGGATGCATGCACCTGCATTGGTTAATGCAGATTAACACATTATTTCATCCTCGAGCATGATGCATATACATTAGTGGACCCAGAGCACACATTCATTTGCATCCAAGCCTTCTTATATCGCCAGTAGACAGAGACCCAACCATTGGAAGGTCGATGAGAGCTCTCCAGCCAGAGATCCGTTAGTCTCATACAGTAGAAGCCTAGAGATAGCAGAGTTCCGATCAAAATAAAGAGTTCCAGCTGATCTTCAGGGGTCTTAGATATGAGGGATTTTGATGTGGTTCTCGCATGGATCGCTATCTTGCCATAGAGCCACACTAGATTGTTATAAAATGAAGTAAAGTTGCATGTGCCGTGATACGTAGAGGTAGTTCAGGGAATACGTAGGTTATCTTCTAGTATGATCTCTCACACGGCAACAGCAGAGGATGTCAAGGTAAGGGCTGTCAAGGTTATCTAGCTTATGTGGGGTGGAGATGGGGAATGAGGATTCTAGTGGACAGATTCCGCTTGTTAGAGAGTTCCAGATGTATTCCCAGATGATATTACAAGATTACATCCAGATAGAGAAGTGAGTCAATTCATTGATTCGATCCTGTGTGGACTCCGAGCCCATTTCCATTCCTCCCTTACATGGCCTTATAGAGTCGAGGAGCTTAAGGCCCACCTGAGGAGCTGGCTGAGTAAGGGATTCATTCGGCCAAGCATATCTCCATGGGGAGCTCCTGCCTTTATGAAAAAGAAAGACGGAGTTTACTATTACAGAGTAGATTTATAAGCAAATGAACAGTTACCATCCACAATCGCATCCACTCCCAGATTCAGAGTTGCCTGATCACTAGAGTCTCGAGTACTCCAAGAGAGATTCGAGGCCTGGGCATCACTGGATTGGGTGAGAGGCATGTTCCTAAGATCGATTCAGACACTTACTGCACATGGCTTCCTCGTGATAAGCCGTTTGGGCTCACCTAATGCCCCGACAAGTATGGATTTGATGAACCCAGATTTTGGCAATGTATTTGGATAGGTTCATCATAGTCTTTATCGATGATATGCAAGGTGTACGCCTGTGCAATCCAAAAAGAATCGTTCAGAGCATCCTCGAGACGTAGTTACAAACCCTAAGGAGCAAAGAGGTATGCCAAGTTGAGCAAGTGCCGCTGCTTACAGACATTCCTAGGTCATGTGATCTTAGTCGGGGTGAGTACGGATCCCCATAAAATAGAACTGCGGGTGTTGGAACCGCCCAAAGAATGTGTCGAGGCCCGGCTTCCGGGTTTAGCCGGGTATTAAGGTGAAGTTTGTCAAGGGTTCTCCAAGTTAGCAGCCCCGCTTACCAAGCTGACAGGGAAAGATGTCAAGTATGATTGGGTGGATAATTCGCTTGAGAGCCGAGGAGTCAAGGGTAGATTGACTTCCATTCCGCTTCTTAGCTTCTGGGCTTCCAATGGAAGAGATGGGCTCGGTGGGTTTATGTTATGCTTCCCACAGACCTTGGTCGCGGTTTCTCATGCGTAACGATGTGGTGATCGCGTATGCCTCTAGGCGCTTGAAGAAGCATGAGGAGAATTCAATTCACACACAACTTAGAGTCAAGTAGCAAATTATGTTTACCCTGAAGATATGGAGGCATTACTTATGTGGTGCTCCTTGCAGAATCTTTACAGATTATAAGAGTCTTCAATATATTTTCACCAAGAAAGAGTTAAACCTGAGGCAAAGAAGATGGCTTGAGTAGATTAAGGACTACGACCGGCACCATTGAGTACCATCCAGAAAACTAATGTCAGAAAGGCACGCCCCTGGGCATGCGGCCGTGAGAGTCTCTGGTCTCATATGAGATCAAGTTATCTTCCACTCCGCTGTGATCCGAGAGCCAGGTGATATTGGTGGTTGAGATCTGTAGCATCGTTAGACCTCTCCTAGTGGATCATCTCCAAGCAGGCAACTAGACGACAGTGATTAAGCTTAAGGAAGAGATAAAAAAGGGAAAGAAAGCAGAGTTTCAAATCAGAGATGACGACATAATAGTGAAAAGGCAGAAAATGTGTGTGCCAGGGTATGGCGAGTTGAAGAGAGACATTATGGAAGAAGCACATTCATCTGCTTATGCTATGCATCCAGGTAGTACCAAGATGGGCCAGACTTTGAAAGAACATTACTACGGAATGGGACGAAGAAAGAGATCGGCAGGTTACCTGTACGCCAACTGCCGCAGGAAGGCAGAAAGCATCAAAGGGTCAAGATACACATTCCTATTCCAAGAGGGAAATGAGAAGATCACTATGGATTTTTGCGGACGTGTCTTTCCATTGACTCGTGAGGTAGCTTGATTTTATATGGGTGATAGTTGATCGACGACTAAGCTCGTCATTTCTGCCGCTATCGTTGAGGATTCTTCAGAAAAGTCGTCTAGCTGTATGTGGATGAGATATAGACTTCATAGGTTCCAGCTTCTGTAGTTTCAGACGAGACCCCAAGTTCAATCTGTGTTCGGGGCCTACCAGAGTGTTTTTTTAGGTATTCGCTTCATTTCCACATAACATTTCATCCTTAGACTCGATGGCTAGCTAGAGAGGAATTATTCAGACGTTAGAGGGTATGCTAAGAGCTTAGTGATGGACCAAGGAGTTGGGATACCTATTTGGCATTGATGGAGTTCGCCACAATAACAATGATGTCAAACCAAATATAGAGATGGTTCCATTTGAGGCGCTATATATGTGAAAATGTAGACTCTAGTGTGCTAGGATGAGGTCGCGGTAGGATCTGCAGGCCTCCGAGTTAGTGCAGACACTTCGCAGGTTATCGCCCAGCTGCATAACTCTGAAGATAGCAAGAAATGTATGTGAGAAGTTGGCGCGACAACCGTCGCAGAGACTTGCAAATGAGATAGGTGACCTGATACATTTTGAAGATTTCCTCGGGAGAGCGGTTTGAGATTTTGGAGGCGAGGCAAGCCTGGCCCGAGATTTATGTGGACCTTATGAGATTAGAGTATGTGGGGCTAGTAGCCTATAGGTTGAAGTTACCCCCTAGAGTTATCCAGGATTCATAACACATTCCATGTGTTGATGTTGAGGAAGTACATCCCGGATCCTTCACATATGCGAGAGAGAAGCAATAAGCAGCCGAAAGGAGAACCCTACTTGGCGAGGAAACACATATGCATATCAGAGGATCGTAAGGAACAGGTTGAGGAGTAAGGTGATTCCTTTTAGCAAAGTCCCGTGGAGGAACTCAGAGAGAGACTGGGATCCGTGAGGTTCAGATATGCTCACGCATCCTCACATTTTTTGATCGAGGTATTTTTTCCTTCGAGTTTAGTTTGTTCATTTCGAGGACTAAATGCTTCTAAAGCAGGGAGGATTTATAATGCCTCATCCTGAGAGGGTGTACGATATGTGTAACCCAGTTGTGTATATAAAAAACAATGGCTTTTAATTAGCCGAGTGCCATATTAGTATTTTTGAAGTTGTTTTAAGGATGAAATTGCAAAGATTTCAAAGAATGGTGACACTTTTTCACCATGGTGGAGGGGTGAAAGTACAAGTCATGGAAACTATAATTAGTTAAAGGATAATAATAATAATAAATTGCCATAATGGTTCAGGGAAGCCTAAAAAATTATCTAGATCTCTATGACGAACAGATCGCACTTTAAATTTGTTAGAAATCTAGTGACCTAGAAATGTTTCGCCTGACTCGAGTCACTTAATATTTATCATTTTCAAAATGATAAGTAGCTTAGCTGACTTTCGTGGACTAGATTTAAGCAAAAAATCTTGAAAGTCGTGAAATGGCTTGAGCTAAGTTCATTTCATTAAAGTGAACTAAAATAAATAAATTTTTTCGGGCGTAAACTAACCCGAATTAGCAACAGAGTCATATATCCAAATAATAATAATAATAATTAATAATTACAAAAAAAGAATAAAAGTCAAAAAGGAGGAAATCGAACATAAGGAGACAGAGAGAGAGTGAATGGAGAGAGAGGGGAAGATTTTTATTTTTATTTTTTCTTTTCTTCACTTCTCTCTAAGATCTACTTTAAACTGACCTTAGATTTTCACATAGAAAAGGCAAGTCGGGGCTCCATGCGATAAGGGCTAATGTGGCACTAAAAGCTTAACATTTCACAAACCCAAGAGGTGGTAATTTTCTGGTTTACACATTTTCTGCCCAAAGCATATGTAATGGCTTGAAATTTTCTGTGGTTATGAGATTGTAACTTTCAGTCCAAAAAATTTCTGACCGAGTTTGGAATTTTAGGAATTCAATACTGTTTTCAGACAAGCTGGGCTGAATTTCAGACTGCTTTTCAACATTTCTAAGTTGAAATTTCAGGATTGTATTCAGACAGTCCGAACATAATTTTCAGAAATGTTTTTAGGCAGTGTTTTTAGACTCTGAGTCCTTGAGTCTATAATCTAGCCATATATGCCTGTGAATATCATTTGGTGCCCACATATTTTTTGAAAATTTAATTGTAGCACCAAGTGTGCAAATTGCTTGGTCAGGCCGGGACGTAAAAATTCAATACATTGAATGTGGAAGCAATAGTGGAGGCGGAGAAATTGTGAAGTCATGCTCAATTTTTTTGTAACCGAAAGGTAGCCTTTCAACTAATTTTAAATTTATAATGTTATAACTGTTATAATTTGATATGTTATGCTTTTAAATTATTACACCATATTCAAGGCAATGATTTTAAAGGTATTAAATCATTTAAAGTGCTAATGGTTTTAAATTACAAACCATATTTCAAAGCAAGCAATGGTTTTGATTGTTGAACATATTTTAAAAAACAAGCAAGCAAACAAAAATTATATTTTATAAATCGTGCCTTAAGAAAATCCCCTAGTTTAAGCAAGCATGCTCTGCTGAGGTGAAGGCTCCAGACGTGTACGCGAAGTTAGGACATGATTTCATTGCATTTTAGATTTGCTTGGTTGGCAAACTTAGCTCATGCATTATGGCATATTAGAGGAGGCCGTGGCACATACTGGGATATATAGGGTTAGCGCGCTAGCTAGAATATGGTGACATCGACAAGAGGTCTTTCCACCATATTTACCAGAAAAGGTGATGTGGACACAAGGTCCTTCCGCCGGCACGGTCGAGGCCTAGGTTTCCCGTGTTTACTAGGGTATAGCAAACAAGAAAGTCCTCAAGTGGTTGATCTTTATTTATAAGAATTTTTCATACAGTTTAAAAATCAACTACTGGTAAGCAAGCAAGCATATTATGAAAAGTTTTTAGAAACTTTTAAAGCAAGCAAGCAAGTATAGTATGAAAAGTTTTTAGAAACTTTCAAAGCAAGCAAGCAAGTAGTTTCCTATAAAGTTTTAGAAACTTTTGGGTAAAGCAAGCGCAGCTTGTAAAGTAGAAAACTTTTATAGAAAAGAAGTATGTTTTCTCTAAAAATGTTTCGTAGAAAGGTAGTTTTATAGCTGGAGACATTCTTTCGTGGTGCAAACAGCTTTATAGTATATGATTCACTGAAAGCCGCTTTTAGCCCATTATTTTCTTGCTTTAAAACTATTTTTCTAGTGTACGTGCACGCCGAACCTATATTATGATTGTGATCTCCCTAATTTATAGCATAAGTGTCGTATTAACTAATTCAGAAGAAAATACTCGAACCTGTATAAGTTGCAGTATATGTATGCACATGAAAATGTGATGAGCCTAAGGTTTTTTGAAGTGTTATTGGTTGCCATGTTTTGCAAAGTGTAACTGAGAGAAGATGTTTGGGGATATGTTTATATGCAGTCGCAGAGCCGAAATTTTATAAAATCACAAGTTTAGAAAGAAAAATACATGCAAAAAGCCAAAGATAATGTGCCTTCACTTCTGGGCCAAGATTCCTAGTCATTGAAGCAACCATCAGGGTTCGTAGGTGGCCACACACCGCCCGCTAGTAGGTCAGTGTCAGTGGACTATTTTTCGTATACCTAAGACTGGTTTTGAAGGTCGCATTCAGGGCCTGCTGACACCACCTTACTAGGGTAGGTAATGTGCCAAACCCACGTAAACTCCTGTACCAATATTTCCAACGACTAGAGAATTATGTGAAGCTAAGCCGTGTTGCTTGCTGAAAACCTGTATAAAAAATTTTCTTTTCTAAAGTTGTGATTTTATAAAATTTTGATAACATAACAAATGGTATATAGGATGATAACCCAAACCAGAACATAAGTTACACTTCTAAAATATGGCAACCAACAACACTTCTTCATAAGAGCTTTAGGATCATCACATTTTCATAAAACAAAACTATGTACATACATATGCACAATTATACAAGTTCAAAGTATTTTCTAACAAAAGTTAGTTACATTTTCTTTACAAATATATACAAGAGTGAGTAAATACAACATATATAACTAGAAATCAGGAGGACCCTGGTATGTCCCAAAGATCCTGGCTGCGACTGGCACTTGGAACATAATTCTTAAAATAGGAAAAATAATGAGCTAAAAGAGCTCGTGAGTGTATGCTTTATAAATGCGCTTGCTTTTCTGAAAATGTCTCAAAACTCGTAAACGATCTTACAAAACACTTAAAACCTGCCGCTTCAAAGTTTAAAGATTTTCATAAAACGCTTGCTTTTCTCTCAAAATTTCTCAAAACTCGTAAAAAACGATCTTTACAATACACTTTCAAAAAACCTTGTTTGTTTTGCTATAAAAGCTTTCTAAAATTTTTTCATAAAAATGCTTTGCTTTTTTCAAAATGTCTCAAAACCAGAAACGAATTTTTACAAAACACTTTTAGAAAACCTGTTTGCTTTGCTATAAAAAGCTTCTAAACTTTTCAAA
This sequence comes from Tetrastigma voinierianum, assembly GCA_016808115.1. Taxonomy (NCBI): domain Eukaryota; kingdom Viridiplantae; phylum Streptophyta; class Magnoliopsida; order Vitales; family Vitaceae; genus Tetrastigma; species Tetrastigma voinierianum. The sequence goes on along the minus strand of JAEQBH010007783.1, from coordinate 10,090 downwards.
AATATTGCTTGCTTATTAGTGGTCAGCATTTTAAGTCGCATTTAACATGCTTATAAATATAATGATCAACCACTAGAGGCCTTTCTTGCTTGTTGTACCCTACTAACCATGGGAAACCTCTGTCTCTACCATGCCGGCGGAAGGACCTCATGTCCACATCACCTATTCCGATAAATATGGTGGAATGCCCCATCACCACATAATAAGCTAGCGCGCTAACCCTATATATTCCAAAGATGTGCCACTTGGCCCTCTTCTATGGCAATGCATGCAGCGGCTCACGAACAGAAAATATAAAATTAAATGCAATCATGTCTAACTTCCCATGCACGTATGTAATACCTTGATCCGTAATGTCATTAAGACCAGGATTTCTTGTACCTAACTTATAAAACATATAAAGTCTTCTTTTGCTTTCTTTCTCGCTTTATTAATAAAAATGATATTGATTGCTTTATAAAATATGGTTTAAATAACCAAACCATAAGCTTTAAAATATGGTTTAACAACTTACACCAAAACATACAAATCGTGAAACGATTTATAAAATAATACACTCAGGTAATTGAAAAAACAAAGTTTAAACACCACCTTTCCATTTACAATAATTGAGTACGACTTACAATTTCTCCGCCTTCGCTTACTTCATACATATTTAATGTATTAGATCATACACGTCATCACAGTTTACACTGCACACTCGTGCTGGGCTAATTAAAATTTTCAGGATAATAGGGCCCCAAATGCCATTCACAGGCATATGGCCATATTCTGCACTAAGGCTTTCCAGAGTCCAAGAACACTAATCGTACTGGACGAAACGTTATGGCCGCCCAAAGTTGGAGGCTTCACGTGAACAGTGACATACGCGAACCCTGAAAAATGCATGTCTCTAATTCTTTAAACGCCATCCAAATAGCCCTTAATGCTCAACTAAGACCAAATAGCCCCTAATGCTCAACCAAGACCAAAACGACTCCTAGATGGAAAATAAACCCGAAAACATAAGTCCCAAATATCCAGCACCTAACCCGACCGTTCAAAACAAATTCCGAAAATTTAAAATTCCAAACTAAACAAAAAATTTGATCAAATTTATGGCCTCTCACTACTTAAGAAAATCTCAAGCCATTAAATGACCTTAGGGATAGAAATAACACAAGTAGGCGCCCCCACTCTTGAAGTTGACCAACGCAAGATTTTGGTACCTATGCTAGCTCTCCTCGAGTAGACTGACTTTGCCTTTTGCTCCGACGAAAACCTAGGGTCCGATTTATGAGATCTTGTGAGAGAAGCAAAGAAAGAAATAAAATATCTCTCTCTCTCTAATTCTCGCTCTGTCCGTTTGATACCAACTTGATTTTTTATCTTTTTATCTATTATTATTATTATTTGGATATATGACTCATATTGCCATATTCGGTCCGTCGTTAATCGAAACAATTTATTTTTTTAGTTTAATTTATTTTAAATGAACTTAGCTGAAGCCATTTCTTGACTTCTGAGATTCCCGTAAAAATCTTGTCCCTGAAGTCATTAGTGAATTATTATCCAGAAAATCGTAAAAATATTCCGACTGTCTCAAAATTCAACGAAACTTTTATGGGTCACTAGATTTCGCGAGACGAATTTAACTACAAGAAATTGCTTCTATCCAAGATCTAGAGAATTTTCTAGCGCTCCCGAACCATTATGGCAATTTCTATTATTATTATTATTATTAAGGAAGCCCGTGCACATATGCAACCCTACTTCAGTTACATCGTGCATCGTACACCTTCTAGTGGATCGAGGCGTTACAAAATCCTCCCTCCTTTAGGAACATTTCGTCCCCGAAATGGACAAACTAAACTCAAAGGAAAGAAAAATACCTCAATCGTAAAATAGCCGAGGATATCGATGGTGCATCCGGTTTCTAAATTCCTAGGTAGCCGGCCCCGCGATCTCATCATTGTGAACCTATCCCTACCCTGCAACTACAATCACACAGAAATCACATATAAGTCATATCTGATCATCGCCAAAGACATGTGAAGGATTTTGGGGATGTACTTCTCTAACATCGATTACTGGAATGTGTCATGAATCTTGGATAACTCTGGAGGTAACTTCAACTGTGGTTAATGGTTCTATCTCGCTTCACAATCTCATAAGGCCCTATAAATCTTAGAATGAGCTTGCTTCGCCTCCTAAATCCCAAAAGACCCTTCCAAGGCGAGATCTTCAAAAAGACCCGGTCACCTATCTAGAATTGCAAGTCTCTCGCGACTCGCTGTCCTGCATAACTTCTCTGCTTATCTTCTTTACATCTTCAAGTTATCACTGTGAAACTCACTTTTAGGCGTGACTTTGTACTAACTCAGGGCCTACCAGTCTCCTCTCACCAACCTCATCCCAGAACACTGGAGTCCACCATTTCCTACCATACAGCGCCTCAAATGGAGCCATCTCTATACTACCGAGAAGACGGGTTGTGAGCGAACTCCATCAAGCATAAATGAGTCCTAACTCCCCTCAATTCCATCACACAAGCTCTCAACATATCCTCTAACGCCCGAATGGTCCTTTTCCGACCGTCATCTTCCTCGAGGATGAAATGTATCATTAAAATGAAGGCAAGTACCTAAAGTCAGCCCGCAAACTAGGTTAAAACTTGGATGTGAACCTGGGGTCTCGATCTGAAACTATCGAAACTGGAACCCCATGAAGTCTCACTATCTCATCTACATACAACTAGGCCAACTTTTCTAGAGAATCCTTAACATTAACTGGTAGAAAATGAGTAGACTTCGTCAATCCATCAACTATCACCCATATAGCATTGTGCTACCTCTGAGTCCATGGAAGACCTATCACAAAATCCATAGTGATCTTCTCCCATTTCCATACTAGAATAAGGAGATCAGATCCTCCCCTACGTTCGATGCTCGCCTTCAATTCTGCCGATTGTGTTGTGTGCATCCGGAGACGAAACCCCGCGATCTCTTTCTTTATCCCATTCCACCCGCACGTTCTTCAAAGTCCCGTACATCTTGGTACTACATGGATGACAAGACAAGCAGATGAATATGCTTCTTCCATATTGTCTCTCTTTAGCTCCGCCATACCCGCACACACATTCTCCTCGCCTTTCACTATCATACGCCACCCCGATTTGAAACTCTTATTTCTTTCCCCCTTTTCTATCTCTTCCTTGCTTGAACTGATCTTCAGAATTGCCTCACGGGGAATCGATCCACTAGGAGAGTTTAACATGAAATGTCTAATAATACCTTTGAATCCCCAAATTTCCAATATCACCCCTAAAGCTCTTTATCCACCAACAAAGTGGGAAGATAACCCCGACATCCTATGACAAAGAACTCTCCGTCGCCTACCAAAGCATCCGTTACTATATTAACTTCTCTTCTCGATGGTACCAATAGTACAAATGTAGTCCTTAATCAACTCAAACCATCTTCCTTTCACATGTTTAACTCTTTCTTTCTCGGGTGAAAATATATTGAAGACTCTTATGATTTGTAAAGATTTTGCAAGGAGCACTATAAAAGTAATGTTCCATACATTCAGTGGCAAACACGATCACGGTGAAGCCTAAGTCGGTGTGTATAGTAATTCCTCATGCTTTTCAATGGTCAGAGGCATACAATCACCTACTATTCTGCAGATCAAACACAACCAAGGCCCTACCAGGAAGCATCATTAAACCACAAACCCATCTCTCCCATTGGGCAAAGCTAGAATTGGAGCTGAAGTCAATCTACCCTTCAACTCCTAAACTCACTGGGTGCGCATCCACCTAATCATACTGACATCTTTCCCTACGCTGTTACTGGGCTGCTATCCTGGGGAACCCTTTAACAAACTTCCTCAGAATGCGCAACTAAAAACCCAAAGGTGCTTCGACCTTAACACATTCTTCGATGGCTTCCAATTTACCACAGATTCTATTTTGGGGATCCACACTCACCCCCTCAACTGAGATCACATGACCTAGGAATGCCACCCTGTCAAGCCAAAACTGGCACTTACTCAACTTGGCATATAGCTACCACTCCCTTAGAGTTTACAACATAATCCTCAGGTGTTCTGAATGTTTCTCTGGACTACTTGAATACACTAGGATATCATCGATAAAGACTATGATGAACCTATCTAAATACTACCGAACAATTCCGCTCATCAAATCCATAAACGCTGTCGGGGCATTACTCAAACTAAACGGCATCACTAGAAACTCATAATGCCCGTAGTGTGTCCTGAATGCAGTCTTAGGAACATCACCCTCTTGCACCCTCAACTAATGATACACCGACCTCAAATCTACTCATCGATCCTAGGGAGTGGATACTGATTGTGGATGGTAACTCTATTCAACTTCCTGTAATCTATACACAACCGCAAACTCCCATCTTTCTTTTTCACCAAGAGAACTGGAGCTCTACATGGAGATATGCCTCTACGCATCGAATCCTCACTCAACAACTCTTCCAACCAGCCTTAAGCCCTCAACTCGGGCAGGAGTCATCCTATACAGAGGGAATGGAAATGGGCCTGGCCCTCAATAAAGCCGTGAACTCCACTTCTTTCTCGGAGGTAATCCCGCAACATCATATTGAATATATCTAGAACTCTTCTAACAACTGAATCTCATCCACTAGAGTCCCTCCCTTCCCTATCTCCACCGCATAAGCCGATAACCTCATAAACCCTTAAGCAAAGATCCTCACGCCGCTACGGCAGATCATACTGGAAAATAACTCTCTACGTATTCCCCTAAACTTTACCTCCAATTTCCTTGGCCTGTGCAACTTTACTTCCTTTTTATAACAATCTAATGTGACCCTATGGCGAGATAGACAATCCATGCTGAGAACCACATCAAAATCCCTCATATATAAGGCCACAAGATCAGTTGGGAACTCCTGTCCCACAATCAGAACTCTACTATCTCTTACTACTCTGTTTGAGAATAAAGAATCTCCTACTGGAAGGGAAACTCTCATACGACCCCCTAATGGCTGGGTCTCTATCTAGAAGCGATCTAAGAAAGTCCTGGATGCAAATGAATGCGTGGCTCTTGGGTCCACTAATGTATATGCATCATGATCAAGGAGAGAAATAATACCAAGAACTCACATCCGAGTCGCATCGCATTCCCATTGAGTCACATAAACCTCCGCCCCTGCCTCGGGACCTCGTTTAAATCCTCGGGCACTATCTCACCTCCACCATGGCCGCCTCTCACCCGAGTACGAGACCGGCCCCCATTCTAGAAACCACTCCCCCGAAGGGGCCTCCGAGTGCTCATCTCGGTGCCGAGGTAGTCGGGTCAAGCACCGATGTCTTTACACCAATCAATCGAGGACACTCTTAACAAATGGCCTTCCCGCCATACTGAAACACTACAGATCAGATCTTCCATGACTCCCTAAGGTGTCGCTTCCGACACATATCATAGACGGGAGGAATACTCTAGGTGTCATTGCTGGCAGCTAGGGGCCTCACTGATCCCTAACTAGAGGCAGTTCCCTGACTTGCACCCTACCCGCTTTCTCATGACTAACCAAATTGGCTTCGGGAAGTGGCCCCGGTGCACTCCTCTTACTTCTTCTATGCCTACTTTGATACATAGCCAGTAATTTTCTCAACCCTCGTAGCGTCTCAACTAAGTCCTAAAAACCCGGCAGGAGGAACCACAAACAAATGAACTCGATCCTGTTGTAATTCGCCTAAACCGTCGCACTCGTGACTTCATCAACTCCTAATATATGGAACCAATCCGCTGCCTTGAGAACCTCTTCTCATACTTCCGACATTGACATGGTCTTCGCTCTAATTTAAAGAACCTCCATCTTCGCAGATCCTCATGTGACTTCGAGAAAGAATCTGCTAGTAAACTTCTCATAAAACCGGTCCGCTGACATACCATCAAGATACCTCCTATCCACGACATCCCTTCAATCCTTAGCCTTATCTTTCCAGCGTAAAACTTGAGCAGAATCTTCAATCATGCAGCCCAGCTAACTCGTAAATCTTACTTTGTCCAACCATACCTGTGTCGCTTCTCTCGGATCACCATCAAGCCAATATACGGCCTAGCGCCCAACTGCGGTTTCTATATAGACATCCAGCCTCTAGAACCTCTCTAGGTGGCGACAGAGGTGGCTGAGGCTCCGGCTGTTAACGAGTCTCTATAGCTACTGTCTGAGCAATCTGTGCCACCTACTTTACAGTAAATAATCCTGAAACTTGAGCTCCCTCTGGTGGCCCTAACGGGTCCAATCTCGACCACACGGAGGCCGATTCATGGAGGCGAGTAGAAACCAACTACGTGCTCAACCCGGCTGTGTATCGCAAAGAAGCTCGGGAAAGCCTTTGGAATGACTCTCCTATAACAACCTCGACGTCATTTGCCTGAGATAGTGCTTTATTCGCAAAAAAAAAAAAAAAAAAAAAAAAATATTTGTTTAACACTTTGAAACACTTAAAATGTATTAGCATCAATGGAAATTAAATTGTGATATTGTTTGAAATTAAATAAACATGTTGAAAATATGTTGATATGGGTGTTTAAATATATTAGCATAAATGGGATGTAAATTATGTGCGTTTGATATAATTATCCATGATATCAGTATAAAGTATGGGAATATAATCGCTCCATGTAGTATTCATTATACATGTGACATGAGATACATGCATTGGCATTTTGCATTTGCATATACAGATTGACCAGATTATGTTGGGTGTGTGTACATGGTTATGATCATTCATCATTCTTAGTGAATGGGTGGTGAGTTTCAGAATGGACAATCCAAATGAGTCTCATGGTTGCATAGCATGAAAAATACGTGTGTTGGGTAATAGAAAGAAGGAATAGATATTTCCTCGGGTGAAAAACCCGGGCTGGTTCAAACGTAACCGACGATGAAAGTCCAAAAAGCGTTGGAAAGGTGTTTGGCGTCCTGCGGTGAGAACCCGAAAATCTGTGGGCTACAAATGCATAAACACACGGGATTTGATTAAATCAAATGAACATTGGAGGTATATCCAAAGGGCTTTGTTTTATAAAACGAAAAGATTTTGTTTTGGAAAAAGAGTCATTGGGTGAAACAGCAATGACGAGTTTTCACATTTGGCATATGCATGTGTGAGGGAGTTTTGATGACCCTGATGTATCCCTAAATATACCCTAGTTGTTTTCAACATGTCTAGGGTATTTTGTAGGCATAAATTGAATTTTCGTAAATTAAATGCGAAAATATGGAAAGTTAGAAACCCGAAAATTTTATAAGACTTAAGGACAAAATCGTAATTTGTCCAAAAAGGGGCATCAAAGACATGGATTAATAAGATTAGAGGCCAAAATAAAATAATGGAAAATTGGAATACAAATGGTCAAAATTTATACTTAAAAGGCAAATAAAAGGCAAATAAGAAAACTTTAATATAATAGAGGAGGAGACCAAAATGAGTTATTTTTTGGTCTCCAAACAAAGAGCTTACTTGAAGAAGAGGAGGAGGAAGGAGAAGGAGAGGAAGATAGGAGAGAGATTCAAGCCAAGGTATGGATACATGACTCAGATGGATTTTGGTAAGATTTTCATTCAAAATCTACTTTGGGTATGCATTGCAAGGGTTTTCTTTAGACATTATTTTGGTTCCTTATTCAGGTTTTGTCGGGAATACATCCTAATCCCCAGATAAGGGTAAAGCCAATGAAAATCTCTACTGACACAAGAAGATATGGAATCCTTCACAATTCCAAGGTTCAGAGCAGGAACTGGTAGAATCCTTGGATTCTTTGACCAATTAAAAGTATCGTGGAGCTGCTTAGGGGATTCCATGTTAGTTTTTGATGAAGGCTGATGTCATATGATCTATAGAAGAAAAGTGCATGCTAATGGTGAAATTTACCATTTCTAGGCAAATTAAGACTGCACGGTATCTTTAGAGCTTATTCTTAAGATTCCCTTAGAGCGGCATCTGCATCACGAGGCAAGAGCAAAACTAGCACTCACCCTCCGTAACCGACCGGCACCCAGACGGCCGTAGCTGTATTGGTACCGGTGGTTCCTGCAGCCCTTGTTTTTGCTATTTTTGCATATTTAAGCTAAAATTCGCATACCGGAAGTATAGAAAAGGATGAAATTAAGTGAAAATGTACGTACCGTCTCAAGCTGCTTCCAAGCTCACGAGGCGAGTCTCGATGGAGCAAAGTCTCGCCCAATAATAAGATAGGAAGTATCCTAATACATATAACTGTAGGAATGCCAGATCAAAATAAATGACAAGACCTCTCACACTGCAAGAAAGCACGATGGATGGAAGTACCTCTCACCGCTTAAAGACTTCGCGACCTACTACCAGCGCACACACCTCCGACACGCTCCTACACTAGCACTGGGTACCTCCGACAAGACTCCGCACTCCGACTGGCACTTCCAGATTTCCATGACTAGTGCGATAATTCTCTGACGTGCTTTGGCAAATTAGTACTTCTAAGATTTCCTTCATTAGTGCGACGACACTTCATCGCGACGACACTCTCTCGTCGCTGCTCAAGACTCGCTTCTGGGTGCTACGACACTTCAAGACAGATAGTATCTTCTGATACTTATTTGTATATGTCTTACTCATTTATTATTAATATTCAGTATTCCTTAGTCATAAGGAAAATAACCTAAATGATGAATAAGAGTAAAATGAATGTGCTTGTTCTCGACCAGAATACCTACTGCATCTCGAATAAGAATAAGTTTTGTAACTCCTATGGGAGATCCGAATAGGCATAAACTTGTTATAAGCATAAGTAATTGTATAAGTCCATTATATGAATGCATGGAAATTCTAATATTCTTTATTGTTATATGCTGAAAATAAATGTGTATATGCATGCTTTTGAGAGAGTGTTTCCCACTAAGCCGCAGCTTGGGCATTTGGTTTTTAATCCTTGTAGGTACACAAGAAGGAGACAAAGGATTTTCCACATTCCGTCGGCCAAAGACACGAAGTAGGGGTTCATCAACAGGCCTGACTGATTAGTAAATAAATTTATAGTTTTTGGAATATGTAAATAGACTCGCATCAGAGCATGTGACATCGCAACGCCACTACTGTGGTAGTTTTATTGACTTTTGTATATGATATGTGGATATAATTATACACTCTGATATACCAACGCCCGATAGTTAGTAAAGAGTCCCATAGATCACGCCGCCCGACTCCGCATTCGATCCACCCAATCGGCCTAATTCAGATTCGGGCGTGATAATGACACGGGCATGATGAGTCACATCTCATTCATGCATTTAGAATTTCGTGCTTGGGGACTGCATGTTTTACTTGGAATGTGTGTATTATTGTGTGAACAAGCCATTGCATGTACACTTAGGTGGGGAGTAACCCTTGTGAGAGTTTACTTTACTAGGTTTGTTCACTCCTGCCTGGGACCCCCTTATAGGTGAATAAGCATGACACCCGTGAACGACACCCGACGAGACCGGTGATTCAAGAAGGCCGACATGTGGCCTAGATAAAACTTTTGTAAAAAAGTATTTTGTATAAAAGAATTGTAATTAAAACTTAGGTTCAGAATTAAGATAGAAATTTAGTAAGCTTCACTGCTATCAATCTGGCCCTCGGAACAAGGCCACATATTTAATATCTCAAAATATTTTTATTACTTTAAACATGTCAATAGAATAATTTTCGGGATAATATTTTATTCTAATTCATTCACATATTTATTTAATTATTTTATAAAAAATCATTAGAAAATAACATAAAGATGTTCTCAAAATACCCTATTTTTTTCTTAATTTATATAAATCTTTTTTTTTACAACTAAACATTTTTGTTATAATCTAGTAAATTGTTCCTACTATTACTCGACCGACCTCTCCCCTTCCATATACCATTACTCATTTAATGTTGAACGTCAGACCACATGATTTTCAAGTACTTTTATTTTTTTATGATAATTGTTAGAAATTAATTTTTTTATCGACATCTATTCACTGCATTACATCATAGTATTATGTTATATTCTCACAAATTAGTCCCCATCGACTCGAGTCTAAGACCC